>CM053503.1:142848727-142859984 GCA_028627145.1 Eidolon dupreanum
GAAACTATCAATTAAGTTCATCTTGTTTGGCAGTACCATTTAAAAAACCTTAGCACCTGATTTGCCAACCTTGCCAGCCATTTACAATAAGGTTCCCCATTCAAAAACAAGAATGTGACCACTGCCCCAAAGAAAAAAGGAAAAACTTCAAAGCACCTTATTTATCCCCACTTAAGCTCAATCTCACCCTTCAGTTTAATTCCCAGAATTACATCTTCTTCCAGATTCTACAAAATCAGGGCTACTAAGTTCTTCAGGAGGCATCGAAAATTTGGAGAGCTAAGTTTGAGCCAACTGGCAAACATGGCTTTCAATCAGCCACCTGAATTATTTTTGGAGGCTGGAGGTAACACCATTTCCAGAAGCCATGGTGCCAAGTCAATAGGAAGATTATAGGCATTTTGAATTTAGTTCTTAGACTGTGGTCTTCAGTTTTTCTTGAAATCTTCTTATTTAAAAAAAAAAAAAAACTGAGTGAAACTTTGATATTTACGTCAAGTCACGACTAAAGGGCAGGTTTGCAAAATCAATTGTGTAGCTTTTATACTCACTGCACATTTACCACATATGTCCTTTATTACACAGTGGAAAACCATTAAATGCACAGTAGTTTTGCCAAGTGGCATTATGCATTTAACAGCTTTATTCGTTTAACAGCTCCAACTCTCATTATATTTTGCCATGTGGTACATGGGATTTTATGCATTTAACAGTTTAGGAAGGCTCCATGGTATTTTTTTTTTCATGTATTTCAGACTATGGTTGGACATCATATTTCAGCAAACTGCATTTCAGTGTTTTCATTGAGAAGTAAGAATAATCCGGAAAAATTACTACATTGAAATTGAAAAGTAAAACAAATATTTCAATCATCTTCAAAGTTCCTTGATATTCTATTCCTTTCCCTTTATCAACATCTGAAAAATAACTTAAGTCAGGTTACTGCCAAACTACAGGTAAAAAATGCTAATCCCAAACCATATAATTAGTCTAAATATTGCATTTACCTATATATCATTTTTAAAACTTAATTTTTATTGAAAACCTTCTTGCTTAATAGAAATACAATATTCGGTAACGTCCTTTCTTTGTAGCATACGACAGAAGATCTATTAGGGATATGATGGACCATTTTACCACTCATATATGTAGGGATGAAAACATTTGTCATGAAAGGACACAGAAGAAATCAAGCTCAGAATCAAAGGACTCCCAAAATTATGCTTTAGCAAACTTGTTTCCTCAACCCTGAATTAGGTAAATGTTCATCTCAGGGATAAATAAGTAGGCACCTCAACCTAACCCATTCCAGGATAGGGTGGTAGTTGTCCCTTTAAAGAAATTGAAACAGACAGTAGATTCCATCAACTGTTGCTGCTTTCAGGAAAAAAAAAAAAAAAAAAAAAAAAACCTAAGCATCTGTCTACCCTTTTCCCTGGAGCATTCCATTCCCCATAATCTCAGCACTCTGAAAAACTGTGCTGGATAAGCTTCTATGTTTTCTGTTAAAGATTTTAGCACTCACTCTGGACTCCCCTACGTGTGTTTCCTCCTGGAAAAACAACTGTATCCTATACATAAAAGAAACACCTGACATCACAAGGTGTCTCTGGGGCTGGGGAAGAATGGTTATTATAACAAAGTCAGCCATTCCCCTGGTGGGAATAAGAGAAGCGATGAGACCTAGCTAAAACGTGGTCTCTGAAAGGTCCTGTTTTGTACATACTAAGTTTTGCTCAAATACCAAAGCGGTAGGGGAGGGGGTAAGAGAGAGGGGAAGGATACATAGCAGTGTTTAGAATTAGGAGAGAAATCATTCAAGGCTCATTATTTTTCAAAAAAGTTCTTTAAAAGAAAAATATCTGGGTTTTGAATTAGTCTCTATTTTGAACTACAGTGGAAATAAAAGCAAACCGTAGAGCAAAAGGCAGAACATGACAGGTTCCCTAGGGATTATTATTGTTATTATTATTATAGGAACAGATGTATTTTTATTGGTGGGAGGAGGAGAACAGTCTAATTCCAGCTCTCGCTTTTACTCTTTTAAAAACCACTCACCTGACTTTTATTTGCAGCCACTTTGGCAAACAGGGCTTGAGACACCTTGGCCCTTTTCATCTCCTGTTGGATCTCGTCATAAATGGCAGCTGTGATGTTGACGTTGGCGCCGTCCACCTTAATGGGGAGGTCTGTTGTCGGTGTCGAGGTTTTGGCCTACCAAGAGACCATGAAAATAATAATTTAAAAAGTGCTACATTCAGCCCAGCCATCTGTGCAGAAATTATCAAAGGATTTCAGTCAGCTGATGCCAAACTGCATTAGCTACAGAGGGACACTTCCTGTCCATTATTCTAATCAGGTTAATTGTGATTGGAAATAATTGCAATGCATTCCTATAGGACACACAGCGTCCTGTAAACCTTGTTCCTTCCCTCACAGTATCCTAGACAGTTCACAGGTAGGATGGCTACTCTGTAACTATAACCCATCACCTAACTGCAAAACAAGCCCGTAAGCACACACGCACACACGCACACACACACACACACACACACACACACACACACACACACACACACACACATGCAGTTACCTTTTTTCTTTTGGAAAATAGTACACCTTGGAGGAAAAGCCAATTCTTCCAGAAAAAAAATGAATAAATGAGTAGAGGTCTCTAAATAATAAATTATTACTCAATTTAATGCACTCCCCTGAGTCTCTCTCATTCTTTATTAAAGCTTTACATATGTCATTCGAGTATGTATGGTTTCTCATCATTATCATCATTATGCTTCCCAGACAGTCACCTAATTTCACCTAGGAAATCAGTGGAAATGAAACAAAATTTCATTTCATAAAACTAGGCTTCAGAATGCCTTTGCTGTGCCGTTTTCATTTTCTTAAACTCATATTGTGGTTTTATGTATTCTGCCGTGCTCGTTTTAATTGAATGATTTCCCATCAGCTTCAGAGACAAATGAAGGACAATACAGAAGGCGTCTGTACTTCTTAGGGTTAGGATAACCCTAAAACATTTGAATCTAGTTGATCCAAAAGACCTCAGAGCATTTGTTCTGGTGTGTGATGACAGGGGCCTGGGCAGCCTTCCCAAGACCTCTGGCAGCAGGACTCTAGGAAAGCATGGCCAGCTGACTTGGTCTAAACTGGGTTTGTTTTTTGGTCCATACTCACCCTAAAATCACAAACCAAGAAGGCCATTCCCAAATCATTAATGTCCCTCTGTGGATGACCTGAGCAGGTTTGGAGAAATTCATGGCATGTAGTTTGGACACTGTGGGGTCATTGTCAATGCTGTCTTGAAGTGGGAATTATGTCCCAAATTTCCATGAAGGCTTTGATTGCTAAGAGTGCTCAGTGACTTTTGCCATTCTCCTTTGACCTCCCTGTCTCATACTATTTTCTAATTACTGCAAAGAAATAAGAATAATTTATGCTGTACTTTTTATGTGTCAGGCACTCCAAAAAGTGTTTTACTTTTATTCATGTAACTCCTTTAATGTCAATGAGTTAGACATTATTATTTTCATTGTATAGATGAAGACAACTAAAAATAAAATAGGATAATTAACTTACTGGAAGGACATGCAGCCACAAGTCAGACAACCATAATTTGAACTCAAGTCTTTCAGGCTCCAATGCATGGGCCTGGGACCACTCTGCTAATGTGCCTCCCAAATCTCCAATTTATATCAGTGCTATTTTTCACAGGTATCTTCTTGACCCCAAGGTTGCAGTCTTCCTGTAACAATCCAATTCTGTCACTTTTTAAAAGAAACTGCTTTTTCTTCTGAAAGTTTCTAGTTAACCCACAGTACATGTCCTAAATGCACATTTTAGCATATTATTTTTGCCTTTCTCACCTTATGTTTTCTTACTAGCCTCACTGACTAACTCATCTGACTCATCAAATCTTCTCTAGAACCCTAGAGGCTAAAATGAAAGCCCTCAGGCACTAAAATACACGGTTAGGAGCCCAGGCCATGGAATCAAAACAACCAGAGTTCAAATCCCAGCTCTACCACTCAGCCATATTACGTTACACAAGGAATCTAATGCATCTAAACCTCAGTTTCCTCATCTGTAAAATGGGGATAACAATGCAAAATGGTGACGATCCGATTCATGCAAAATGCTCGCACTGCCTGATACATAGTGAAATGCTCAATAAATGATCTTTCTTATCCTTGTATTGTTGTTTTATTATTAAGTGCATCAAGGAATGCTGGAGGTTTAATATGAAACTTGAAATTTCTCCAATTTGTTTTAAACCAATAATAAAGTGCTGATGGGGTCTGGAAAATAATCTCCATGCACTGTGTAAGGCTGCCTGTGTGCACTGTATTGCTGACTCCAACTAAAGACTGAATCAGTGGCTACACCTCCAATGTTTGTTCTCACAACGAAAGCTTTACTGTACTGTGAACTTTACTATTGAGATATGTCTGTAAAGAATTTTGAGTAAGTAGGTAATCAAGAAATGTTTTAAAAGACTTTCGCAATGTTTAACCAATAGAAAAAGAAGACGGTGTCAGAGAATATGAAATGCCAGTGCCATGACTGTATTCTCAAAAACATTTTGAGGAAAACATTTTATATTTATTTTCAGAAATCCCAACACTGTGAAATTAAATGACTGATTTCTCTTATATTTGTCCCAAAGGACACCTTTATCTAGGAATTTTCTAGCTGGGATTTTCTATTGAGAAAAGCAGAATACTGACCCAACGTGGCCTTGTAAGCTGGTCTGGCTCTGAAAGCTATCAGGTCCTTGAAAAGATGCCTAAAATATAATCTTGCTAGAAAAATATTACAAAGGAGCAAGAAACAAAACACAGACCTGTGTGATTCTCTAACAAGAGTTCCCTGATTTAACAACCAAGAAGCATGGCTGGACTCTCCTATAATGGTTTAATGGACTTCAAAAGTGGCAAAAATATTGGTAAATTTAATAGAAGTAAATATTAGTGCAAATTAACAACTCACCCAACTCAATAGCTCAATATGTATGCCCCAAAATTGAAAAAAAAAATCCAGTAAAAAAGCTTGATTACACTCTTCCAAAGTAAGCAGTCAGGAGACTTATTTTTGGTCTAACAGCAACTAAAACTCATAATTCACTAAAGTCTAAAATGTAAGTATCACAATTTGGCAGTGCATCATAGAAAATAATCTTCAATTAAAAGTCTATTGCAGAGTGCAAAATTATAAAAAGTTAAGATGTGTGAAAAAAAATGGATGTATTTGAAAGAGCTCAAATATTTCTACTAGAATAAAATTTTGCTTCTATGCTCAATCAGTTCCTTGGAACTTACCAGAAAACAAACTCATTAAAAAACCAAAACTATATCTAAGCAAAAAATCCTTTGGTTTCAAAGTACCCATTTTTCTGATTTATACAAATGTGTATCTGTTAAATGTTTTGAGAACTATCATTCAGAGGGAACTTGTGACCATCAGTAAATGAGATGGCTTTATCAAAAATCTATTGAGTAGTAAATTTAAGGGAAATAGGCAGTAGGCTAGAAATGAATGGACTCAGATCTGAATTGGAAATGACTGACTTCAGCCTTTGATGCTTTAGTTAGGATCTTTGAAGTACACAGCATTACCAGGTGTATGCATTTGTAGGAGGAATTGAGAACAGAATGTGTTTAAATTGTGGAGAAAAGAGGAATGGAAAGCTGACTCAGAGAGTCCTAGGGAAGATCACCCTAGGAAGCAAAATAATGAAGGCTTAACTTTCCACTCTCATTTTCTAAGGGAACATTGAATGATCCCCTAGTCATTTTAGCTGCTGCATATGCATGCTTCCAACACACACAGATTTCTAGCACTCCCATTTTGTCTTTCTCAGATTGCATAAAGCAGAGCTTGAACTGCTCTATCAGTCCCCTGATCCCAACTACCTTAACCCCATCTGAATAAATATACAATTTAAGGAAAAGCAGTGTGTTTGTTATGCAAACTCAGCTTCAACACCAATCCCCTAACCCCTTTGATAACTAGACCACTGTATGCAGATATTGCTAGCCTACTGCTCCATCCACTGCTACTCTCCTGCCATGCGTGGAAGAATGGTGCTTTCTGTTTCTAAAGAAACAAAAATGACATGTGATATAGGAAAGGATAACTACTTTTATATGGTCAGTTTCATATCCTCTGACTGACATGTTCAGCGGATTAAGAAATCCTTGAATTATATCTCTTAGTTTTAGAGGGAAAACACAGTTTATCGGTGAAGGCAAGATACTTCCAAGGCAAAGAGTGAAGAGTCAGTGGAGCAAATATCTCACCTGAGGAGTTCGGGAGGAGCTGGGACTGCTAGAGGCTGATGAGACCATGCTCACATTGGGGTTCATGCTCCGCTCTCTCTCGTCCTGGTATATGCGATCCCGCTCCACTTCCGGCAGATTGAGAAAATTTTGCATGGCCCTCAGGTTGACCAAAAGAGACTGAGAGGCTGTCCGAGGATCTTCTTCCTTACGCAGAATCTCAGACAACAATCCCTGATTAAACGAAAAAAAAAAAAAATTTGGCCCAGTCACATCTGCAGGTGTGTGTGGTTTCCGTCTTCCACCCCTCTCCCCCATTATTTGTTTGGTGTAACCAGCTGGCTGTGATGTCAAGAACTTCAGTCTAATTCCTGAGGGTTCTCCAGCAGGAAGATTTAGTGGGAATGTGCTTGCCTTCCGGGGCTGTGCCTTATTTTGGACCATTCTGTTCTGACACTTTATCATCACTGTAATAATCATTGGTATACAGAGATGCCAGCTAGCAAGGTAGGCGCTTGGGAAAAATTGTGAAGCTGCAATTACCACCAGGTGCCTCCTACAAGTATTTCAGGAACTGTTAGAACTCTCTCTGCTTGAAACTGGGAACACTTGGCAGTCCTGCTCAGCTTTAAAAATCTGCCAAGTTTGGTAAATTTAGTTCCGACATTTAAACAGCATGGGAGATTTACATCGAAAAGGAAAAAAAAAAGTTTGGCTGAATTTCTATGTGACTGGCCACTGTTTTCAATATAGATGTTTCTTATGGTAAAAAATTAAAAAATGAAGACAAAGCAAATGGCTATAATTTGTGTTAACCCTCTGATAGCTTCTTTATCCACACACATAATAGACATTCTTGCATATATACCACAGGACACCCAAACCTTTTTAGGAGATGCTTAAGCCCACCATTAAAGGAGTGGAAACTTAGTCACTTCCGGAGAGGGGCCAGAGCGCTACATCGGAGAATGCCATGATAGGCTTAGATACTTCCTGAATGTGTGATTTATCCAAATAGAAAGCTTTAAGTAGAGATTAGTATTTTCATGTGCTCTGATGACAGAATTCACAAAGAGAAGAAAAAAAAAAAAGACAGGTCTGGAGAAAAGTGGTATGACTCAAAAAAGAGGCTGAAGACCAGAATTGGAACACTGTAATACTTTAGATAAAAGCAAATCCATTTCCTTTCTGCACACTTGTTAGATTATCACACAGAGGCATCTCTTTACAGTCCCAGCTAACATCCCTGCTCAGGGCAGTATAAGATCAGAGCCTGGGATTATTCTCCAGGAAGAGCTGAGATGCTAAACTAACCTCTGTATCTTAGAACAGATGGGGCATCCCAAAACCATGAAAAGTAGATGCCAAGTACATTTCCACTGAGGGGAATATTTACGCAAAAGAAACACTAACGGATTTTATAATATATGGCTTAAATATAAAAAGGCATTGGCTGCAAGAGGAATATACCACCTCTGGTTGGCCAGAAATCTTCAGGGTAAGGTTGACAATCTCTGAAGATAAAGTAATGCATTATAAAATATTGAAGCGAATGTCACTTACAGGAATGTACATCACAGAGTTATCAGCACTCCAAGAAGGTAATCACCACCAGAACAGCATGTAAGACAATTTTACTGTGAAGAACCGATAAACCAGGATGCCATCAGATAGTTTTGCAACTTGGGTGTCATTAGTTTGATTAGAGAAGTCTTTACAAATGAGAATAAAATATGTTATACAGCAAAGCTAGAAGAAGTAGGGCTGGAGACCAGTTAACGAGTGTGTCTGTGTGTATGCATGCTCACGGAAAGGGCAAGGTAGAATGTATATGTAAAAATACCTACTGGTAAAATGATTCTAAGAAAATCCAGATTTCTTGTCATGCTTTTAGAAGCAACAAGTGAGACATCTGTCTTCCAGAAAATGTTAAACAGTCTAAGTACTGATTTTCTTTCTAAAATTAAAAGTCAGTTCTGCCTAAAGTTATCCTACTTCCATTTGCACTAAGCAAGATGAAATATTAATAAGAAATTTGTTTCTAAGATAAAAATCTCCAAATAAATATGTGGAGAGGCAAGAAGGAAGTGGATTTAAAATAAATACTAATTTCTAATACCAATAAGATGCTAAGATCGATATTTTCTGAGCTTTCATTAATGATGAACTCTGCACATAAAAGATGAGTTGGTCCCCTCCTCCACCTCCTCCTCTCTCATACATAATTTTAGCAATTTAATAAATCTCAGACTATCAAATTTGGATGAGTTTTAGGGTCCACATAGCTATATCCTTTATGCTACTTACTTATAATTATACTTAAGATACCTCAAAAGCAGAGTTTGTAAACTTATTCTTCTTTCATAAAATTATTTTCACAAGTTGTAGAGTACAGTATGGCTGAGAATTTTCAAACTACATAGTAAAATAACAAAAACTATTGATCTAATAGACCAGATTCAAAATTCTAAGTTTGTTCATTCCTCATCGATTAAAAAAAAAAAAAATCACTCTGAAGCATAGAGTGTTTTTGTTCCTTGTTTTGCTTGGTTTACTTTTTTTTTTCCCCAACATTTAAATTGTAGAGTTCCTTCCCTTGCATTTTTTGCATTTTGGACAACTTTATAGAGAAATGAATCTATCTTTAAGAAAAATCAAGACAAAGCGTACTTGTAAATGACTGCTCATCAGTGTCATTTCTGAAGGAAATGAGACACAATATTTGTGTTTTAAAGAGCTGGTAGAATATACTGTTGCCTCTGTTTCATTTGCCTAATTGAAGATAAAGCTCAAACCAGCAAGGTAGCCAGTGCCGCCTCCATGTATTGCCCCAAAGAATGAGAACTCTGTTCTAAATTCTTTACTTAAGGTCTCATCTGTGTAGCCATGATCCCAAAGTAGATTTTTTTTTTACCTCAGTCATTTTCAATAACAAATGGCTACCTGGTGGGCGCAAGAAGAGGTTTAGTTGTTTCATTGAGCCTTTTTCATATTGGTTATTTATAGGCTTTTAACTATTTAAACTGGGATGTTTAAAAATAGAGTTCAAATTCTGCAGGCTTGTAAATGTAAAGGGATTTTAGTTAAAAATCATCATAGGGGAAAAAAGTCCAAAAAAATCTATGGCATAATTTAAATATACTACAAATTGTCCCATCTGATTATCAAGATAAGTAAACGTTTATCAGATTGAAACTGTCTTGAATAGAACATAAATTAATAATTTATCTCACATAAATATTTCTAAAGCCCTTGCCACTATATTGTCTGACATTTAATTATCAACCAGACAGGCAGGAGGTGTCACTTGAACATTCCCATTATGCAGTCTGAGATATAGAGAACATGGCATGGTGCCTGGGCACTGAAAAAAAAAAAAGATGTACTTTTATGAATAGAAAGGTCATGAATATTGAGAATGTGAAAATTGAGGGAAATTAATAAATTAACCAGGATATTGCTTATTAAACTTTCATATCAGTAATCATATTAAAACGTATTACAAGTATTGAGTAAAGTAGCCATTAAGTATTTTCCTCATTGTAGGCAACAGAGCCTTCTCAAGGGAGAGGTTAAAACAATTCCCTCCTCATTATGAACTGAGGTTATATAAGAACAGGAACATGTTGACTGAAAAGGAGTAGAATGAACAAAGGCACAGGATAGAAAGATACTATAGACAAATAGCTCTTGGGTTATAAGGGAGTTGGGAAAATAAAAAAACCTCAAACTGGCCTTCTCCCTAGACTTCTAATGGGGGACTTTGTAAGCTTCATATTATTTCCAGCACCAGCAGAGAATATCATGAGGTCGGCAGATTATTCAACAAAAGCAAAATAATTCAAAATGCAAAACAAGAGATAATATAATGCCATCTAGTTTGGTTAATATAAGTTATCTCCACAGACAAAACATTCAATTTTTAAAAGAAAAAACTGATGTATTTATTATTTCTAGTATTAAATAATATTTGTTTGTAACAAATTAAGTGACTTTACAGTTCCTAAATTTGCAATTTATGTTGATGAACTTTCTTACACTGAGCTTGAGCCTCTCAGACCTTCTCAAGCCACTCAGGGGCTGACTGCAACAGTTAAAGTCATTCTTGACCAGATTTTAACAGATACCCATTCTTCACAGCTCTCATATCTTTGGTAATTCTCTAGGATTAGGCTTTACCTCCCGATGATTATCTAGAGAAATCTCAAATTCAATTTACCTATTACCAAAGAATGACAGGTGAGTCTATTAATTCGTTTCTTATTTACGACTTGGTACAAAGCTCAGAAAGGAATGAGAAGATTAATTAAGACACAGATTCTGCTGCCAAGGAGTTTACTATATGATGGTTTATAGAAGCACAATGTAAAAGATGACAAGTGTAATAAATTCCAGATAGAACTAATGCCATTTCAGTTCAAAAGAGGATGAATGTACTGCCAACCACAGAACTCAGTGAAAACGCATTGGAAGAGCTGGTACTTAACATGGCTGGGATTTGAAATATTCACAGTACATGGATTCAAAAATAATGGTGAGACCCAGCGAAGAGGGAGGATGAGTGAGGGACTGAACAGTATTAGAACATCTGAAGAAAAAGAAAGAGCATGACTAATCTAGAATACCAAGAGAAGTTTCTGTTTCATTAAAAGCTTCAAAAAAGAGAGTACAAAAACTGATAAAGCGGTAAGAGACATTTTGAGTGAAAATCATACAGTCCATATTAATATAATTCTGAACTACTGGAGTATACACAAACTAACTAGCAAACATTACCCCCAAAATGAAGTGATATTAGATAATCTGTTCAGCCTTTTTGTCACCTGCAACAAATTAGGCTTTCAATATGCAAAACATCTTCCTTCCAGAAAAACAAATGATCATGATTCCATTTAATTGTAATTTAATGAGGCATAATTTATTTTTTAAAGTGATATACACCAGGTGTGTACTGAGGAAACTGG
>CM053503.1:142860084-142954911 GCA_028627145.1 Eidolon dupreanum
GGGAGATATTAGAATGTCACAGAAATCCCAAAGATAGCTTAAGTGACCTATATACTGAGTCGAATTGTATGCTTGACACTTCTTTAGAAACATTTAGACTGGATGCTTTAGAGAAAATAAGTCCTATCCCCTCATAACATATTTTAATTATGAATTTTTGGTTGTATGAACAAAGTACACAGGCTATATAATGACAGTCCTCCTCAGAAATCAATTTACATCTCTTGAATTGAAACATATTCAATATTTAGTGGTGAGCCTGAAAATATACTGTTTTAGGTAATAATTATATGTCACTGTAAACAAATGATGTCATACAATCAACAAGGTTAAAAGGCATGAAGACCCTCATTTTACAGATAAAAATTACAGAGGGTCAGAAGTAGAAGGGACCTTGGCACTCATATGGGCCAAGCCTGCTTTCTGCTTCTACATATGACCTATTATACACTTCCCTTGCAACATAAAATTAAAAAAAAAAAGATTCCTCCAAAGGTAATCTTCTTATTTCCCCACCCCTTCTGCATGCTTATGTTAGCCTTAATTTTCACACAATTCTGAAGTGTCTGGTTCCAGCTAACGTGGGAGCCAGAAACTGGTATCCCCTTAAGAAGACTAGGTAATACCAAATTCTTGCCCTCATCATACAAAGTGTACTCTGCAGATTTCAGTGGCAAATGTACAGTTAATTGAAGCTGTGAAATCAGCTGCATGGCTGTAGAAAGGACTGACAGCCTACAGTTTGAAAGGCGACCTAACAGAATCAGTTCTCTCCTAATCTCTGATCTTATTTCTTTTCAGACACTCCTGAGAGGCATTGCCCCTCTGCTTGCAAATATAAACAGGTATCCCTAGATCACATATTCATAATCTACAACCCCTCTATGAACTTGACTGCTGAAATTCATTTGTGTAATTCTAAAAATACTCAAACCCCTTCACCCCCTCCCTCGAGTAATGCTTAGCCAAGAAGCCAGAGTATTTAGTCTGATTTGAATAAAAGGTATACAGGGCACAACAATGACAATTTGATTTTTATTATTACAAATGATATGTTAAATCCTCAAAGAAAATGTTGTTATTGCGTTAGTTTAATAAAACTTCTCTTTTATTATAATATTTCTTTATTAGGAAAGACAGCCTATGCATGTAGCATTTTTGTAGGATGGGGATGGATAGAATTGAGCATCTAGAGGGAATTAATATACTCTGCAAATATTAAATGCATATACAAGAGTAACATTTGCAGATAAATGTTGCTGCTGCAGAGATGTATTCTGTGATACACTAAAAGACTGTTTATATGTGTATATGCATATACACTGCAGTTGGCAATACTTCCTCCTTTGAATGGGAATGGTACTAGTTCTATCTTATTTTTATGACACTTATCATCTTTTATATTGTGCTACAATAAAACTTCTTCCCATCAAACAGTAAACTCCTTGGGAACAGAATCTATATGTTTTGTGCTTAGTGGTTAGTTGGGGATATACAAGAATATAGGGCTCTAAGAAGACATCAAACATATATTTTTCATTTTTCTGAGAATTGGGGGTCCAATCCTTGCTGAATAGCCAGCAGCAGGCCCTGATAGACTATATATTAAAAGCCTGACTCACATGTAAAAGATCAGTTTGGCTTCAACTATGAAGTAGGAGATAGCAATAAGCATTCTTTTCTGTGTGAAAGGTCAGGATAGCATTGAGCTACATGCTAGAAATGAGGTGGAATTCCCAGTAATTCTTAATCAGAGCACTGGCAAGTGCAGCACTTGTAATGTCTGGTGACTCTGTGAGGCCCCCAAGGCTGCTGCAGCTCTATGACCTGATAGTTTGGTCCATCGCTTGAAGAGCATCACCCTGGATATTTTTCGCCAATATTCCTCTCCTAATGGTTCTTTGTCATCCAAGAGGACCAGATAACTCAATGGGATCTGGTGCAGAAAGAAAGGTCTGTCAGGCTGGTGCCACTGACAAACCACATCCACAAAATGCATTATTAATCCACTGTGATCAAGTTAGGGGGATTCTAGTGAAGGATTCTGAATATCTTTCTCTTATCCCTCCCCAAATCTGGAATACTTATTCTATTGAACTATTGTATTATTTTTAACACCATACTTGTGTTATGTTTTAAAAAGTAAATAAATTTAAGAAAACCATTTTTAAATGAAAATAAATAAAAATAAATAAAAGCCTGATTCATCTTACACTCAAGATCTTTTCATTCAACTTATTGAAAACAAAAGATAATGGGAACTAGAATTTTGGGCCATGCAAACTCCATTTTAGAACAAATACTCCATATAACCCATATCTGCAATTTATTTAATGAAACATTTTTGTTACAGACAGCTGTCTAGTATATATAATAAAACTTCACTTATGACACCTGACATATCAAAATACAGAAAGAATGCAGCACAAAGTGAGTGGGTGCAACAGAATATTCTTGAAACCAAAAGTCTTCACTTTCATCACTGCAGTTTCCTGTCCAAGCCACACCAGAACACATACAACAGAGGAATTCAGCCCAAAACAGATTCCTGGCAACTTTATTATTCTGTACCTACCTAATTTAAGCAATGATAGATTCAATTAGACCAATAATTCTATCTTATTTTCTTCTTTATTCCTTCTCTCATCTTTAGAAAATCGTAGATACTGGAATGGGGGGCTATAAACAACCTATCAAATTTTGTAAACATGTTAGCACCAAAATGTGAAAGCAAATAGAGAACTGAACAACTTCCCCTTGGAAGCATCTTACCAGTGCTGTCCTCAGCTCTGGGTACATACGTGGTTTCTACTAACACCTCGAGTACCTGGCACCATGACTATGTATTCACAAAGTTTTGGGCCCCAGTTATTCATGTTTCCATGAGCATTCTGTGAAATGACTATTGGCAAACTGCCCCCCAAATTTACTAGCTTTGGCTATCTTGTCAAAACATTGACAAAAATAATACTTTCTAAAAACAACAGAACAAACCAAAGCATACATTTATTATTTATATCTCGAAAGTATCAAATGTATTCAACTATAAGAAGTAAAGCAGTCTATTAACATGCAAGGTGACCCTGTCCTAAAACGATTGTAAAATATTATTTTTTCCTGCTGAAATGTTTCTACATTAACTTCAATAACCTCCAGGGTTAAAAGCATCTGTTCCCCCCAGTTCATGCAACACATCACAGTACTTATTATGCCACCATGGGGTTACTGTTTTGAAAGTCTGTGTAATACTTAAATTTTATTCCTTGAAGAAGGGATTGTTGTGTCTTTCATCTTCTGCTCTATTATAACAGAAATGATTGAGAACAAAATGGTTATGAGCATGAGTTCTGAAGTCAGAATCACTGGGTTCAAATTGGGCACCAGTTGGACCAGGATTAATTAATTTTCCTATAGCACGGTTTCCTCACCTGTAAAATTAAGATAATAATTGTACTGCTCTCACAAGCATTCTCTAGAGAGCTTATACATGTTAGTGTTCAATAAATGTTAGCCATCATTATAATGCCTAGCACAGTCTCTGAATTTTTAATAAATATTTGTTAAATGAATGGATAAATACAAAACTAACATCAAAGTACAATTCTTATTTTGAATTTACAACTTCAAATATTCAAGGCCCTCTACTTACATTTTGCTAAGTGTCTTCCCATACAGAAGGAAGGAAATATAAAGAATACATTTTAGAAAGTACGAGAATTAAAATTACTTGGGATTAAAGAGAATGTAAAGAAAAATTTAATAAATTTATATAAAGTAAAATGACCATATGAATATTCAGGATAGCACTAAACTAAGATATTCATTTTATCCTTTAGAAATGTAAAACAACTTTTCTTCCCTAAGTAACTTTATACTATTTAAAATAAGCCTTAATCTGCATCATTGCTTAAACATGGGTCATATTTATTAGTTGATGATTAATTTAGCACATCATATCTAACTTTTTAAATAATGAAATGCAATTAAATAAGTTAGAAATTACCAAAGTACTTCATACACAATATAAGTATTATTTCATGAAGGTTTTATTTTTTTCTTTCATGAAGGCCTCACTTTAGAAATACACAGATAAAGATATAGGTGGAAATGAGATAAAATTCAAGATGGACATATACTATATGTTCACACGTTGTCAGTGTGTATGTACCAGCTCATGATGTAAAAAGTATTCTTTACTGAATGTTGCAGTCAGAGAAGTTTAAAAGAAAATGATGTGGTCTAGTGATAATTTTAGGTACAAAACTTGTATATAAAATTTAAACAACCTTGTAATTTCTAATTGACTTCAAATTGGTTCAGTTATATTTTTCTCACAGCATTTCTGGCCTTTAAACTTAATTTGCTTTATTTGAACAAACACGCACTTAACCCCAAGCCAAATGGTCATCATTTCAATCAATGGCCATGAAAAGAACATTCCTTGTGTATTACTTTAAATAAGCAATGGTGAAAAGTATATAAATAGTGGGATCTAAAGCTAGTGTTTCCTGGTGTTTCTTCTATAAAGATTCTACTTTAATTATAAACATCACCCATAATTTGGGGAGACTAGTTACATGACAAAGCAGTAGGCCTTCATACTAAAAGTGCAGGTCTCCGCTGAGCCACACTCACTAGGGGCGAAAGAAAGTCCTTACTGAGGACAGAGGTGCCTTATCTATAGAAAATGAGCCAATCACTCCTTGTTACAATGACAAAAGCTGACAAACCCATCACCAAAAAGCCCTTTTTTAGTGAAAATGGAGAAACTTGCATTTTCTATGATTAGTTCAGTAACTAATTTTAAGAACTTTGTACCTAGCCAGGGATGGAAGGAATAGATAGAACAGTGCACTATCATGTTTGTTTCCTCTGATTCTTTAGTACCAATTTTGTGAAGGAGGAGGAAAAAGAAGAGTGTTCACATTTTCTTTTATATAAAATGTTCTATTTCAAGTAGATTTAGGAATGGGCAGAGAGTTGTATGTTTTTGGCAGCTTTGAGTCAATCGTCTCTTTACTCAGAGCACAAATCAAGCTAGCATCTCCCCCTTGCTTTCTGGCTGAAATTTGCTAAACACTGCTAATTAATGACATTCCTTACACATGCAGGAGGAACTAAACTGAGACCACTATCTAGAGGGCCATCCTTAAGCCATCTAATAACTTTGAGACACTGCTATTCTGGAAGATATTAATATTATTATAATCTTGAAATCTATGAAAGTCAGGCTGGTGGTTCTGAAATGAAAGATTACCTATTTTATGAAGCAAGCAGGCCATCATTTTCCTACTTTATTAATTTAATGTTGAAATCAAAAGAGGGTATATTATTTGCTTCAAAAGCCAATAACATGTTCATGCCTGATCTGCAGCATTTCATATTTACAGCCCATCCTTCTGTGGGTGGACTTCCTCTCTCTCACACAGGTTTCCCTGTCATTTTATAACCAGCTCACTGGACCATGGAGTCCAGACCCCTAGATTTACACTGTGTTCTATTCTTGTATGGCTTGCTGAGGGTCGTATCTCTACTGGATACTGAGAAATAATGATGACTGAGATCAAAGGTCGACTGAGAAAGAATTCTGAATATCTTAGAGGTCAAATTTCTATAAAAACAAACTGTATGTATAATTAAATTATGTCTTTCTTCAGCTAATATGTATAAGTCAAACACAAGACTTAAAAAAGAGAAGTCCCCCCATCTCACCCTACCCCACAAAAAAACCTGACCGGTAATGCACTAAAGCTCAGGTTTCCAAATATTTCGGTTGCTAAAATTTTCATTTTGTTGCTACATACTCTTCACTCTTAACTATGCCACTTCAAAATATAATGTTTAGCGAGTCCTTAGATATTTTTAACTTTAATAATAGGGGTGTGCATATACTATAAACATGGTGCCAATGAAGCATAAAAACAAAATCCATGTCATTTCACACAAAGACATTTATATTTCTAGCCATTGACCTTGCTGCCAACTTTCCTGATACATCATTCAATCTAATTTTCCAATCTGTTGAAACACTCTTCAGTTGATGAGTGACTTCATAAACTGTATTTATAACCCTGGCCTTAAGTTTCTTCAAATGATGTGGCTTTGACGAATAAACAGCCGATTTTTGGCAAAGACACATAAAAAATAAAAAGTAGTCAAATAAGAATGGGTCAACCAAGTGAGTTCCCAAAGGATTTTTTAAATCCTCTTCTCTATCAGATAAGACCAGGATGAACAGCTTTCTTAAGCAAAGCCTTTGGCAAAAGGTTGTGAATTGGGTAATTCTGTTACTTTTTCATAGACCTGAAGAAGGAACAAGATACCAAATTAGAGATTTATGGTTACAAAATAATAACACATTTTGCAAAACACATCTGTAATTCTACTGAAAACACATTTCTAGGAACAGGCTCAGAAGACCTACCTGAGACATAAAATGAGCCTGAACTTTCTCAGTTATTGCTTAATCTGCTAGAGAAAAAAAGAAAAATAACTAGACTATATAAATAATAAATGTGGCAAAAGTCTTGTTTTCAAATGATACAAACTTCTTATTGCTGGTGCCTCGTGGAAGAATGTTTCCCAAATTCCACTGTCACATAAGAGGAAAGTGGTACATAGAGAGGATCACACCTAATTTCCCTTTTCTGGCATTCTAATGCTCCCATTCACATGTGGCAGGGCATACATTCCAATGGATTTAGCCTAGTTTGGATCAAAGCTTCCTCTACTTCATTTAACAGATTTGCTCAGATGGACGGTCTCAGAGGAGAAACAATGTTAGTTAAATGGGGGATTTCTGAACATATGAATATGTAGGTCATTGGACTTTTAAATAAATTAGAGAATAGTTTATCTATTAAGGAAGATTCACTGTACATATTTTATGAATCCATGCTTATCATAGGTCAGTGGACAGCCCACAACCATTCATTGGAAATATTGTCTTTTAAAATACTGTCATAAGCTTCTGACCAATTTTTTAAGTCCTTAAAAGTGACGAGGGGCAAAAGAATGTTTAAGGTTGGGATCATAATCAAACTGTCAAAATGCAAAGATGTTAAGACAATAAGTAGCCAAGCAACTGATTTCAGGTCCATTGGCCCAATAAGTGAAAGTATGCCAATACTAAAATAAATTCAGGATATAAGCAAGGGAAAATAAATACTAAAAAAATGAAAACTGAAAGGGCATCCATTGGTCCTATTACTTCTCAAAATTATTAGTCATACTAATACCATTTGCATTACTGACAGAGCACTGGAGATGGGGCAGGGTCAAAAAGCAATGCTACTCTGAAACTCACACAAATCACGTAATTCACATAATTTGCCATTCAGACTCAATAAGTATAGTTTTTATTTAAGTCAAGTTTGGAAGATCTCATAGCACCTCAAATCTAGTGTCTGTTTCTGTCTCATTCTCTTTCTCTTTCTCTCTCCCCCATCTCTAACACTCAAGATCCATAAGTAAATCTGGCCAATATTAATAATAGTCCACCCAATTCAGAGGGCTTGATTTAAAATAACAATAATGACAATATTTCCAAAAGAAAGTGGTACAGTAAAAACTTCTATACTAATTTCATAATAATATCTTGTTTCAGATTTCTGAAGCTAGTAGGCATTAAATCAAAGATAGGTTTCATTCAAACTATGATGCCACAGCATAACCAAATGCCAACTAGGCTAGAAATGGTGCTGATCTATAACCTGGGATAAAAAGCACATCTTGAGATAAAGAATCCTGTGTAAGCGCTTCTGAGGAAAACTGGTGAGGGCATAAAAGAAGCAAGACAGAGGAGGGAAGGAACCCAAGCAAGGTCCCTGCCTCAGCCTGATCCTGCAAAGAGCTCAATAATGGAAGTCACACTTCAGAGCTGTCAATGCTACAGTAGCCTTGGGAGAGTCTTTTGACTGAAGAGGCAACCAGCTGGTCCTAAGTTTTAGAAGTAAAAGCATGGGAAATGGGAAAGTGGTCGAGCATCAAAAACAGAGCAGGCATGTTATCTGCCTCAGCCTCCTCTAGTGTATTGACCACACCACATCTCTTTGTGACAATAACAGAAATGCTTAGAAATGTATCATAGGATTGCCTGAATATTAATGACAAGGTCAGAAAAATCTTATCACTTCTACCTTACTATTCTCATTGGGTCCCATTTGTCATAAATGTCTTCAGAGATATGAAAAGTAGGGCTAATCTTTTCTTTCAAAAAACTAGTAAAGAAGAAAGTGATTAAATATTTTTATACAAGAATATATTTTATGTAAGGTCATAATGATAAAAATAGGCTTCTACCATCCTAGTGGCACAGAGAGATGTGACATTCTGCTTCACTCTCCATCTAGAATACATTAGTCTCATGCTCATGCTGAAGATTCTCTATTCTGGCACTGCATGACATCAAATGAGCTGTTTCCCTTGCCCAGAACATGTGACTTAATTTTATATTCATAGTTTTTATAGTATATGTTTGTATTAACAAACCAATAGAGAAATATAAGAAAAATAATAACTAATAAATAATAAAATCCTATTGGTAAAATGCCTATCTCTGACTCCAGCAGAAGACATGACCTTGTCATGAGGTGTGCACAGGGCATCATTTTATCAAACAAATGTATTTTATGTTTTTAAAGGGTGTATTGATTAAAATAAAATGTATTAAAAGAAAGCTCTTGGAAATATAGCTTTATTCTCTTAAATACATTAATTTTTTTTTTTTATAACACCGAGTGATATAGTGGCAATGAATCAGATAAACAAAGTAATAGTTTCTCTTTGGAGAACTAGCATTTTCAAACACTATTTATTATGAATTTGTGTTTTTCATCTGAAAGTCTTAAACATGAATAACTATGCTTTTATGTTTTCTTACAATTCTAGCTTCATTTATGAATGTTGCGCATGTGATTTTATTCTATGCACACATAAACACACACACTATTTGCTAGATTTGTGCTTGCTCTAATCGTCAAGCACAAATCTAGAAACATAAACTGTAAGGTGACAAATCAAATTGCTTTATATTAAATTTGATAATAAATGAATAATAGACATAATAAATTATTTCTGGAAAATACTCAGTGGACTGAGGATATGCTACATATCAGTAAAAGAACTGAATACAAGACTGAGATTGGCCTTAGGTGTTCCATCTAAAATAAACCGTTCTGATTCTGTCCGCTTTGAGGAAAAAAAAAATGTTGAGATTTTTTTCTAACCAAAGATTAACAATTCATTTATGTTACTATCTATAAAAGTTAATTTTAATTTTTATTTGTTTATTATAAGCTGGCAAATTATTATATCACCCATAAATGTCTGATTCCACTCAAAAAAGCCTAACATTTGGAAAATCCATGGTTGGTTTCATAGGTCATCGTACACCACATTTTCCATTTAACAATGCTGCTGGCGAAACCCAGCTGTCCAACCTTGCTGTTAGTGACTACAATATATACAGCAAAAACAATCTGCCTGCTGACCTCCGGCTTAAGTTCAAACTATGTCATTCTGTCAATACCATCTACCTTGATTAGGTTGGGCTTTATACACAACAGGTTATGATCCCAGAGGGATGAAAAGCTTTCCCAAATTAAAAGCAGAATTTTAAAAGGAAATACTCATACATTCCTATGCAGTTTCCATTTGATATCCTCAAGGCTGGCCCATGAACTCAAGCTCATGTTGATTGAAAGTGAATGTTTCTTTCTGGGTGTAGCCATCTTACAAATTTAATGGCAGGAGGAAAATAATAAAATGTGTTCCATGCTTCAATTAGACCTTTTATAACTTGGCACTTGAAAGATGGCAATACCAAAGAAAAATCATTAATCCATAAAAATAGACAAAAAGGATTGTGCAGGAGAAGACAGACCTCCAGGAGTCTAGGGCCTTGGCAGAGCATTCCCTTGCACGAGCATGGTCTGTCTTTTGTCTAGCCTCATTGTGAGTCTTTTCTCATGCTTCATGTTATTGGGATAAAATGTATACTGTACTTGGTTCTAAAATCCAATGCTTTCAATTTCATCCTTAGCCAAAGGAACTGTATATATAACCAGGCAATAAAATGTTGGCTAGCCATGAAATGCCTGTTCACTCACATGAATGATAGATGAAAGAACTCACACAGACATACACACACAAGAACTGCAAAACACAGACCAAAAGACGCATCCCTCCACTGTATTTTGCAATAGTATGCAACTGACATGCTCAAAAAGACCAGAGCTTTTCATAACCCCAGTCCAGATAACTATGGACACGCAAATGCTGCCTGAGTACTTTGAGTCACAAGAGAAAAGTGGTGGAGCAATGTTTGGAAGATATGTAGACCTCTGTGAACCTCCAAACTCATTTTCAAATGATGTAAACAGACTCTGTCAATAACAGAATGTATAAATTTGCTAAGAGTCAAGGGAGCAAGAAATTTCACCTCTCTTAGTCTCCTGCCATACTCAATCTGTCAGCACCAAACCTCAAACAATCCCACTGTATTTCTTCCCTGCTCCCACTGCTGTAGTTCTAGTCTTACTAAAGACTGTTACCAAACCATAGTGGTTGGTTCCATCACTAGTTCATAGTGTTTAACTTCAGCTAAAGCCCCTAACTACCTCATAAATCCTTCCACCTCAAAATGACTCCTTAGCACATTCAAACTGTCAACCCACTTCTGGTCTCACTTTCAATACTAAATTTTGGAAACAGTAATTTGCAGCCCCTGCTTCTATATCTTCAATAGTTAATGACTTACTAACTCCTAAACTCTGGCTCCTGACTTCACTACTTTAAAGTTTGCAAAGATCTCTCCCAACCAACCACCAAATTTCATGACATGGTTTCAAGCTGCTCCCTCCCAGACCTCTCAGCTTTCCACACATCGACAAGCCTCCTGGAAACTATTCATGTCCTCTGTCCTCTCACTACTACCTCCCTGTTCTTCCATCGCCACCTAACCCATCTCTCCTGGCATTTCTTCTGTCTCTTCCTAGTAGGAGTAGTGGTGATGGTTTCTCCCCCTCATTCCCCTAACTCATTAAATCCAAGACTCTGTAAATCAATTTCTAATCTTTTTCTCTAAAGTTCAAAGTTCTTAGCATGGCCCAAAGATCTTTTCTGATCTATTCCCTCTACCTTTAAGTTTAATTATCTAGCTCTGCTATCAACTACCAACTATTCCCATACTTTTCTGACACAACACTTTTCTCATGAAATCCTTTAGCCTAAAATATCCTTCTCCTCCATCTTTGCCTCTTTCAGATATTTATTTATCCTTCAAGGTCTCACTCCCCAGCAACCTAATACTCAAGTCAGTTGTTTACATATGTGCTGGTCCATAATCTTTTTCATCTTTGCACCTGCTTAGATTAAAGAGCTTAGATTCCTGCCTTGCATTTAATAGGGTGGCTAAACTTAAACACGCTGTCTTCTTAAAGCCTTCCCATATTCATTCTACTATAAGTATTCCTTATCCCAACTCTTCAGGAACACCCACTGCAACCATTACTTACACTCTCCTATACTATTCACCTTGCTTTACATTTTACTTCAGTTATATGGGCACATTTTTTTCACTACTAGATCATTAGTTCCTTGAGATTAGCACTTTTACTTTTTTGTTACTCAAATAAGAGCTTAATTAGTGGTTCTCAAAGTATGGCGCCCAAACCAGTAGCATCAGCATCATCTCAGACCTTGCTAAAATGCAAATTTTTGGTTCCCACCCCCAGACTTATTGAATTCAGAAAGTAGGATGAAGCCCAATAATCTCTGTTTTAACGGCCTTCCATGTGATGCTGATGCACAATTAAGTCTGAGAACCACTGATAAAAAAGAATGTTTCACTTACAAGCACCCCTCAGTAAAATAAGACATATGTAAATAAACTTTATCTTTTTATCATTTAATATTATATTGGCATATAATCCCCCAAAGCAGTAAATACGTGAGTAAATTATCCATCACCACTTTATCAATATCTTAAATATAACTCATGTATTTTGAAGGGTCTATTAAAATAATTATAGAAATTATGACATAACTGATACTTTTCTTATAAAGTTCAAAAACAAAGTAATAATAGACCAGCATGCATAAATAGTTTTAGAACTAGTTTTTGAAAAAATAAGGGAATAATAACTAAAAAATGCAAGATCAGGATTACATCTGGGGAAAGGCAGATGAGAAGATGAGAGAGGAGACAAGCACATAGACCCAGTCATGGGTAACATTTTGGGTCCCAAGTTTGTGCATTTATAGTGTTCATTACATTACTGAAATTAATTAATTAATTATAGCTATGCATGGATCAATGGTGATATTTCATGAACTAAGGTTTATTGATTAACCCAATTCTATGTACTCCAAGAGCCATAACATTTTTTTAAGAGACAAAAGAAAAAATAATTTGTGCCACAATTCTATCCCTAGTATTATTCTTAACCACCAATCACGATGTCAAAGCTAATTGTACCTGTGTGCGATTGAATGCCACTCTTGCAAAGACAGCTTGGGACACACTGGCCCTCTTCAGCTCATCTCTGACTTGCTGGTAGATATCTGGAGAGACTTCTACAGAAGAATTGGTTGGCTCTGGCTTAACTGCTCTGGGGATGGGCGGATGGTTCAGGAACTGCTGGTTGATGGCTTGAGGATGCTGGTGAGCCAGGAGCCGGCTAACAGCAATCTGTTGGTTTATCAGATGGGCCATAGCTATTTGTTGCCTGACAAGTTGTGGACTGAGCTGGGGAGAAAGAAGACCAGGGCTCATGATGGGCTGTAATGCGGGCACTTGGTTTCGTATTGGAGTACTGTGGTGGATTTGGCTATGAGGAGACTGTTCGTTGGTTTTCCCCAAGGATGCCAGCTGGTTCATATTTGGTAAATGCATTGGACGCTGGCCCAGAACACAATAGTCTGAAAGATTTTCTCGTTCCACTCTTTCCACTGTTAAGAGATAAAAGTGATAATTAACATTATTTGCATTGGTATAATTTATTGCTAATATATGTAGTACTGTATTATCATAGTTTTGGTAAATTAATGGCATAGACATTTTTTCATACAAAGCTTGAAGCCCCAAAATAAACGTAAGTTATCTTTTCCTGAAAAATGTTAGAATAATAGATTCTTTTCATAGGTGATATGAAATAATATTCACCACTTTAATTTTCTTAAATTTTTAAAAGTAGGCATTTTATTGAATAGCCAAGCCAGAAACCACTAACCATTTTAAATTCTAAATCCTCTCATCTTTCCAAGCTCTATCATCTCCCTCATCACCCTCTGTTATAAAAACACCAGCTGTTTTCATCTTCTGCAGTTTGTAGTTAATGGTGTAGTTCATGGTTATCAGGAAATGATAAGGACAACATCTCCTGCCAAGTTAACTGCTACTTCCTACTAAATACTATTATACAGCTATGGAAACATTCATAGAAAATGTCTACCATATAGTATATCCTTTTATCTATTCATTTGCTATCTTTGTTATAAGAATATTTCTTAAAGAAATGAATATTTTAATGATTGTAATATGCACCAGGATTTTAAAAAGACTCACAAAATTAATAATATCACATTGACTTGCCATTAAATAAGATGCTTTCCCTCGTCAGGTTACCTACTTTATTACATTCTATTATACTTTAGTAAAATTTAAGGAATAACTTTGAAAGGGAGAAGAAAAAGATAGTATTATATATGTTCAAATATGAGGCAGATTTTTTTCTTCCTCCAAGATTTCTCAAGAAAGAGGGAATCACCTCATACTCAAATCCTTATCTAAATATCTGTATTACTTTATTATGTAAAACAAAGGTTTGTTTGGAGAAAACACATTAGGCTAAAACAACCTCCATCATTACTAGTCTCAAATGCTATAGATGTAACCTAATAAGATCCGTTTTTTAAAGCAAATATTCCAAACAGATTTAGTAATTATTTCTTAAATTTGAAAATGTTAGATATAACTGCAAAAGCCTATTAAGATAACTTTAAAAAGCACTGCTTTGGGTGGTTACATGCTAGAGATAAAAAATATTTGCCTATGGGACAAATTTTAAAAATAATTGTCCTCCTATTGTGCACCATTATTATGGTGCTTGTAGTTTGCCATATAATTCACAGCAAGAGTCATATTTGAATCAAAAAGAGTACTGAGTCTCAAAAAAAATTTAGGCAGAAGAAATGTGTGCTGGAAAACCAGGTAAGATGATACAAAACAGGGAATTTAGTGATGACAAAGACACTAATGCCAGATGACACATGTGGAATTCAAATAATTAATTCATGAACTGTATGGATGAGGAAAAGAAATATTTCTAAATTAGTATTTTATTTTATATGTTATTTAAAAGTACATATGTGGAGGTAAATTAAAATATTAAAATTTTAAGGAGCTATTTGATAATATTACCTACAGGTAAGATTTTATAAAGTTTTATATATTCAAGAGTTCTCACTGGGAAAATGGATATACACCCATATCTTGAGATCACCTTATATTCAGACATATACAGTATTATTTTCCTGCTTAAAAAAAAATAAAATGGAATGATTGCCTAACTTTCTTATGAACCCCCAAATAAGTCAAAAGTTTACCTCAAACTTCTTTAAGTGTTCAATTTCTAACTTAATCCTTTTAATGTAATTCATTTAGTTTGTATTTACCTTTTCTGTATAAGGTTCAAGGCAAACGAATTCTTTTAATCTTATCCTCTAAAGGCAAACATTTTTCAGTCATTGTATTAATTAAACTTTAAAGAATACAATCTTAAAACCAGACCAAGCAAATGGCTAAGAGCCTTCAAGTAAGGTATACCTAACAGTTTCCACATAACAAAAGTTCCTATTATAATTCTCTTACTGATAGAAGTAAAGAGACCATAGACTGCTTTCAGAATAAAGTTGTACTTTATATATAGGCAGAACTACGAGTAGACATTTTATTCAGTTTTGTTTGTTTATTTGCTTTTCAATTCAGCCAAAGTAAAGATAAATTCAAATACTAAATTATGTTTTTAGGTACTTAAGCAAGTTTTATCCATTTCTTTTTCTACTTAAAAAACATAGACCTATCCTCTCATAGCATGCATTCTTTGACCAAAAACTAATTATCCAAAATTTCAGCATTTTTATTTTTCAATGATTTAATTATATTTGAGGGAGTTACTTTCTTGAGATATATCTAAATCACATCATCAATAGAAAAAAACACTCCATCCACAGATCTAGTCATAACCATGCACACAATTAAGCACAAATGTCAGAGCTTCATGAAACCCATATAAATTGGTACAACAAGAATCAGAATGTCAGTCCATATTCTTTTAAAGTTATATATAATAATTCTCCCTTTTCTTATGAGTTCCCAGATCCTTATAAATTCATACAGTTAAGAAGAGTGACTGTGAAAATATCTTTAGAGACATGTGGCAACACCGTGAAGTACTAACTACTTAGTAAACCATGATGAAGGTTGAAAATGAAAATGTCTACACAATCAGATGAAAAACAACTGGAGAAGCCAGCTATGGTGGTACTAGGTGGAGCAAGGGAAAACCTGCCCAGTCCAAAGGGAGCAGCCACTAACTTCCATTAGCTGGTTTTTGTCTTCCTCATATTGTCATTTCTTCAGATTTTTTTCCAAGAAAATGAAAAATCTGGATTTTTACATGATCGCTCTTAATGTTTAAGTGTTGGCAAATAATCTCATTTTCAAATTGCAACAAAATTCAAACAAAACATTTTTGTAAACCAGATTTTGCCCATGGACAGCCAGTCTTAAATTTTTGCCTATGAGACTGAAGACACCCCCCATGTTATTAAATAAAAATATATATATTCAGCAATACTTGTTAAAGATGGTAAGGCAGAGCTTATCCAGGATCATGGCAATAAATATAGGAGACATGGCAATGGGAATTTAAAATGGTGAGAGAGTTTGGGCCCAACTACAAATACAGCTTGGGCAGGTGGGAATTTATAGCCAAGGAGCAGGGTGAGATTCAGTGGACGGAAAATTACTAAGAGCACACATCAGAAGTAAGGGGGATTCTGGCTAAACTGACCTAACAAGATTCTTTGCTGAAGACAGACCGGGGTAATCAGACATCTCCTGGGGGGAGAGTGGAGGATGAGGAACCCGATTAGATATCAAGGGTGATCAGATATAAAGGGTATAGTAGGGGGTTTTAGTTAAACTGACTTAGTAGAGCTCTTGCTAAAACTGGATTTACAAGGAAGTGCACAGAGAGGCCTAGGAAAATGTTCAGGAGCCTGTCTAAAGTTTGGTCAAAGAACCTTTGTCAATGTTCTTCAGTCTCTGATAGCTCTATCAATAAAAGCCAAGTTCTTTACTCCTAAGAATGAAGGGGGAAAAAATCATCATCCCAACTTTATGAATGCCTGAAAATCAAATGCTCATCAACAAGCTGCGTTTCCACTGACTATGGCAATGTACAATTTCATTAGTGGTTTACATAGATTTTGCCAAAGTTAACAGACTTTTTAAATTTTTTTCTGTTGCCACACTTATAAAAATAACATCAGAATAATATTTCAGCCTCTTAAGTCACATCAGATGAAATACAAATGCTTTTTAAAAAGTCAGCGAAGCATCACAATGTACCAGACTCCACCTGAAAATTGAGTTTGATCATTCATTATTTCTATTTCTTTCTCCTTCCTTCCTGCCTTCCTCCTGGGTTCCTTACTGCCTTCTTTCCTTTTTTCTTTCCTTCTTTCTTTCTTTCTTTTCTTCTTTTTCTTTTCTTTCTCCCCCCGCCCACTTTCTTTTTCTCCCTTCCCTTTCCTTCTTTCCTTCCTTCCTTCCTTCCTTCCTTCCTTCCTTCCTTCCTTCCTTCCTTCCTCTTCCTTTTTTCTTTCCTTCTTTCTTTCTTTCTTTTCTTCTTTTTCTTTTCTTTCTCCCTCCCCTCACTTTCTTTTTCTCCCTTCCCTTTCCTTCCTTCCTTCCTTCCTTCCTTCCTTCCTTCCTTCCTTCCTTCCTTCTTTCCTTCCTTCCTTCCTTCTTTCCTTCCTTCCTTCCTTCTTCCTTTTCTTTCCTCCCTCCCTCTTTCCCTCTCTTCTTTCCTTTTTCTTTTCAAATCATTTGAATGTAATCACAATGGATGAAATGCAGACCTAATGGAGGTGCTTGATTTTGCATTTTGCTTTTTTCACTCTGATAGAAAATATCATGTTAAGTCTGTCTTAAACAGAACCAAGACCAAAGACAACAAACACCTTGGCTCTGAGAGACCATCTTATCTCTGCAATATTCAGCCATGACTCAGAAATCTTGAAAAAAGTGAAGGATAAAAAGCAGTGCTGCCTCTGATTATGAAAGGAATATTCACACAACAGAAAATATTCTTGACAAGTCCAAAATGCTTACTTACTACAGAGTCATTAAAAGCACAACTACTTCCAGGGTTCTAAATCAGAAGTACAATTTAACTCACTGTGAATTTGATTCTACAATTCTAGTCTTGAAGGTGATTTGTGGAGTAAGAAGAGCCTGAGAAGGAATGCTGTCCCCAGCTTCAAGTGCAAATCCCCAAACAAGATGTGGCTTGAGGAATGGTCAAAACAAGCAGGGCTAACAGCTGAGAGGCTTTCTGTAGCTATTCTAACCCCTGGGGAAGGATTCCAGTCCAGAGGCCTTCCCGGTACGCAGTACAGATCTAGAATCTGCTCAGGTTTCTGAGAAACTCAGTTCCAGGAGGATCTTGCCGACTTCTTTGAGCTTTCTGAGACTGAGTGAAAACCGCATGGAATGAGAAACCATTATCTAACCACCTTCTGAGCTGCTGGGATTCTATTTAACTCCAAAGTAGGAGAGGCCTTTATAGCCCTGAATTAGAATTCCAGGGGCTCCTGAAACCTTCTCAAGATCACAGTCAATTTTCAAACCAAGAACACCCTCTGACCAGTAGCTATTCAATGCCCATAATTGTGGGCTATGGCAGGTTGTTCATGCCAGGAAGATTACACCCCACCCAAAGGATTTATCTGCATTATAATTAAAAAGCATTTGGTTCAAAACTCTCATTTTATTTTACAATACACCCAGGAAGCCAAGGATTTATTTTAATTATTGCAAATCCTTGATATATCTATTTTAGGTGGTGGCAAGAACATTTTCAATACTACACACACACACACACACACACACACACACACACACACACACACACAATCTTGTCTTATATTCCTTTTTTGGGAGTAATTTCTTGATTGAAATTTTGGATAAATATCTTTTTATTTGTTGGGAAAAATACATGATATAATGATTATAAGCAGAGTCTTCTAAGCCAGACTACCAGGGTTTAAATCTCAGTTCTACCACTCGGTAAACATGTAACTTTAGGCAGGTTCCTTGACTTCCCTGTGCCTCAGTTTCTTCATATACTTATTGTGTATTAAAAAATTGTATCTATCATGAAGAATTATTGTATGGATTAAATGAGTTAATATTTGCTGACACTTAAAACAGTACCTGGCACTATGCAATGTTTACCATTACTATTATATTCATCTGGTTTTTGCGTGTGTGCGTGTCTGTGTGTGTAGACAGAGATGAATGGCTATACACTGTATATTTCAGGTCTCTGCTACTTCAGAGATACTCAAAATATGGTGTGAAACTATTGATATCTGTATCACCTGGAACACTGGTAGAAATATAAATTCATGGGCCTTGAATCAGAATTTCTTAGAGTTCTTATGTGTACTAAGATTCCAACAATTCTTATATACACTAAAGTTTGAGAATCAAAGTCTACATTACCTTTGCTTTTATCTACTGTCTTTTGAGATTATACCAGATCCTTATTATCTCAGAGTAAAATTTACATAGCCAGCATCTATATGAAAGATCTTTGTTAAAGTGTTATTGTAAATTTCAGAAAAAAATACTTGTACAATTATGATTAACAGATTAGGCTTCCCATTTCAAAATTTCCTGATTAGGACATTCTGACCAATGTCTGCTATTTCCTAAAGGTCATCTAAAGAATTGCAATCTTTTCTTTTGTTTCAAGTAACTCTGCCATGTTACATCATATCAAGTTTTAAAACAAATCCCTACAGTTTAAAAGAATGCACTATCAATACTGAATCGCATGCCTCTGGGTATATGCAAGAACATGTTGCTATTCAGTTTCTCCAAATGAGACTTAAGAGTTCATATTCTGACTTATGAATTAGGAGGCAGAAAAATAGATGGCAAATAAAATGACATAATATCTCAACTCTTGAAATTAAATTTAAAGTAATGTTATATAAATATAACGTTAAGTTTCAAAAATTATTCTGAATAAAAAAATGAGAAAAAATTTATGATAAAATATGCTTTAAATGTACAGGCATACTTCATTTTATTATGCTTTGCTTTACTGCACTTTACGGATACTGCATTTTTTATAAATTGAAGATTTGTAGTGACCCTGTGACAAGCAAGTCTATCAGTGCCATTTTCCCAATAGCATTTGCTCACTTCATGTCTCTGTAGAACATTTTGGTAATTCTCACAATATTTAAAACTTTTTCATTATTATTTTATTTGTTATAATTATCTGGGATAACTCAGTAGTCATCAACATCAAGGCAAGACCCTCCGCCAGCCAAAAGGTCACTACTTGCTGAAAGCTCAGATGATGATTAGCAATTTTTAGCAATAAAGTATTTTTTAAAGGTATGTACATCGCTTTTTGAGACATAATGCTATTGAACGCTTAATAGATTCTACAATATAGCATAAACACAATTTTTATATGCACTAAAAAACCAAAAAACTCATGTGGCTTGCTTGATGATGATATCTGCTTTACTGCAATTGTCTGGAATCAAACCTGCAATATATCTGAGGTATGCCTATATACGCATTACATTTACATCAACTAAAAGAAGGAAGTGTCCTATAGTATTTTCAAAAAGTAAATGTTTAATGGCTAGTTTTTCATTTCCAGGGAATGAGTAGGTGTGTAGGCATCAAAAATGCCCTAACTTAAGGGAAAAAAATATTTTTTTTCCTATTCAGCTTAGTACTTCTCTTAATTAGATTTCATTACTTTTATTATATTTATTTGCTAGAGATGCTATGTAAAGTAAACCTAGTAAATTTTCAATACTCAAAATACACTCCAGTGACAAACTGTACATTCCAAGAAGGATTTATGAGCAAAAGGAGAAGGATCTGATTAGCACAGATGCCTGCCAAGCAGAGCAAGATGGCACAGTAGAGGTGGAAAAAAGAGTAAACTAGGATTTTTAACACCTGAATTTTAACTAGCTAGGGTTGGGCATTACCTGTAAGATGAAGATTACCTGTAAATATATGGTAGCTGAAGGAAACTGGACTTTGGGTGATAATCACACAATAGATGTCAAACTATAATGTATACCTGAAAATTACATGATTGTATTAACCAATGTTACCCCAATAAACTTTAAATAAATAAATAAATAAATAAACAAAGAAAAGACAACCTTTCAAGTTACTTACCTAATAGCATCTTAAAGAGTATTGCTTCTAGAATTTTCAAAACAATTCTCTTTCTCAGAATACTTTCTTCTGCTTTTTGACTTTTTTGGGAAAAAGTTAAGACCTTCCTAAGACATCTCTTATTGTGAAACTCCATGCAGCAACAACAATATTACTAATTTATATAGGGGCAATAGTGGTAGTTGTAGTATTGCTCTTGCAAGTTTCTCTATCAATACTGCTTAAAAGACTGATACATTCTTCCAGAACTATGAACTTAGTATTTCAATGCAAACCTTAACACAATTGCTTTTGCGAAATAAAAGCAATGAAATGGGTAAAAGGCTTTACACTGAAAAATTTCTGCAATTTCTGGCCTATGGATTTTTCTGAAACCATTAAGATGCTTATGCAAATGTAAACCAATTAGCATGAATGAATGCTATAACATTCTAGTATTCCCCCAGAATATCTCCTGAAACCCTGGATAAAAGAATATAAGCCAAATTAAAAAAAAAAAAAGATGGTGAATTTCTCTGTGACTCCTTCAGCCTCAGAAAGTACTCTGGAAGTGATTCTACAAAGGTAAGACATGGGCTTGTCTTTGTCACTCTTAGTGAAAAAGATCGCAAAGAAATTGATAATTTCCAATGGGTTCCCAAACCTTTGAGCATAGAGAAAAAACACATGAGCACATCATTGCTTTTGATTTCCAAACCTCCATCCCAAATTCCTTGTTCTCCCACTCCTCACTCCAAAACTTTGGAACTCAATTTTAAACACAGTGATCCCATCTAATACCTTAGAAGTCAAATAACTTGTTCATTCTCTGTTTAACACAAAGTAAGTTCTTAGGGCCTGAATGTTTCAGAAGTACTTTTAATAGATTTCTTTTAGAGAAAAAAATGTTTTTATTATAAATGCTAAAACTTTCATATCTTTGAAGACATGTTGGCATTGCAGGTAACATCAGGCCCAATCACACATATAATAGCTGAGGTACTAAGCTAAACCCTTTACATACTATTGTCAATTAATTCTCACAACAATTATGTGACATAGATATTAGTATACCCACTTTATTGAAGAAGCTCCGAAAAAGTAATATCACAAACCTATTAAAGGGAGAATTAGAATTCAAACCTATGTCTTCAGGATCTTTCAGCCTTTGTTTTACTGATTATGCTAAACTGCACAACTTGATATATGTGGTTATTATTAATTTTAGGGTTTGAGTCAGAACTAATCAACTTTCCAACAGATAAGTCCTGCTTTCTATTTGTGTATGTGTGTATGCATGTATGTGGCATGCACATGCAAAGGTGGCATGATGCATGGATAAGTTATCTGAATGGTCAGGGCTCAACGTCACGCCACCACTATACGTCCTGTAAACCTTCCTGATGTGACAGACTGAAAAATCTGATGAGTTTTAGAAACTGATGAAAATACTAATTATTCAACAATTGAATTATTCACATTTGTTTGTTTATTGTTTTAATTCAATATTAATTCAATAAATATGTATTAATCAACTATTATGTGGTAGGAATGATATTGGCCTTAGGAACAGTACTGAATAATATTAGCTTTAAAAAAAAAAACAACTCTACCTACAGATTTGCTTCAGACAATTTAACAATTTGGTACACATAGATGAGCCTGTAACATCTGCCTATGATTTAAAATGTATTTCTATTTGATGATAAAACATAGCTCTTTTTAATCCCTATTTTGTCATTTATTATCAATTCATTCCAGTCATCTAATGCAAATTCACATTCATATTTCTTTTTATGAATCCCTCCATTTTTTTCATTTTCTTGCAACTAAAAAAGTTTTGTGCTAAAATGAGTCATCAACATGGATTCCCACCTTACTGATGAAAGACATGAATCACACAACAAAGAACTTTAGCAAGTCTTCTTTATAAACTCTGTAAATATAAACTGCTTCTTTGAAACAAGTTACCAACAATAAATGGATTATGCACATTAGCACGACATGGTAGTAACCTGAGAATCTTGGGCAATCACAATAAATTCATATGCGATTGAACTATATGAAATTGGTGACATACAACAATTTTGACCTGCAAAAATGGCAATTTCTTATGGTTCTACCTGCTATTTATTTTGGCTCCTCTCTCTGAACTGGACTACACATTAACACTAAAAACCTCTACTGTTCACCCAAAATCTTTCTCTGAATTAAATTCTTTTTAAAATGTAAACATAACACTAATTTCCCTGACAAACCAGAGAAGCATGCCATCTGCTAGTATTGAATTTGCCCAATCACTGAATATACTTCTGACTTATTCTCTCCTAGTCAATAACTGTAAGTACAAAAATCAATTTGTTATATAAAAACCATTTTCTATTAATACATAGACAGACATGATTTCAAGAGATAAAGACAATAATTCATATATAGCAGATATAAATCCCACACCATGGGAGGGGGGAAAACTATTACCAGAAGAGTTCGCTAAATATAATTTAAAAAAAAATATATATTAGGTATCTGGAAGGGCTGAAGGGCAAAAGAAAAAAAAAAAAAGTAAGTCTTTGAGGACTATGAAAACTCAAGTTTTTTCCCCCCCTGCATTTGTTAAAGATAATCTGTCTCTGGGTTGAGAACTTGCTTGCAAAGTTTCTGCCTAGAGCAAGATATTCAGAGCCAACTTGTTAACTCCTAATAAAACAAGGTTTGGAAGGAAAATGCTGCCAGCCTTATAGGCAAAATGTACCTGCCAGCACTGCGATAATACCGTATGACTGGTTTTCTTAGATGTATTTTCTCCTTATTATCAACCTCCTTTTACCATCATATCAAGATCCACAAAAACATATATGTCTACCTTGAATCTGGACACCTTTGTTTTTTGGCAACAAAAGCTCATAAGACCCATTTTGTTCCATGGAAAAAGTGAGTGTTATCCATATTTACACATACTTCATCTGAACACCATTGTTGCTTTTGGGTTCAAACACTGCTTTATCACAGTTCGATATTATTGATGATTTCAAGTAGTCCTATAAATTTCTATATAGTTAAAGCTACTTTTATTTAATAATATCTTTATTTTTATTATTTATTTTAATTGGAAACTATAATTTTGGCAGTGAATTCACATATAATAGCAAAAAAAAAATCGCATTTCAGAAAAAGTATTATTTTTCAGGAGCATTCTACTTTTGCCAGTTGACATTCTACATGTATTAATTCTTCAGTTCAATCTATTTAAGAAAAGCTAATCAAAGAAACAATCACCCCATGTTTCATTCTTTTCTACTGGCCATTCTCTTTGACTTTACAGAACTTAAATGTTTTAGGCCATTTTTAAAGGAAAATACTCAATAAACTAACTGGAAAAAATACCACAGAGGGATGTTTTTCTTATGCTACATAACTTAATGAAGGTGTTACTGTCTCTTTCACTGGAATTGACTAACTATTGCTAAGCCTTATAGCTCAATAACTAATTAGTAAAAAAAGAAAATGATTTTAACAGACTACTAATTTGCTAAGGACATCTGTAATATGATTTAAACAACCAAATATTTTATTTTTTCTTTTTTCTCTCAAATGGGACATAAGAGGGCAAAGAAGATCAGTCACAGTACAATATGTGCGAAAATAAAACTTCTAAGTGCATATGTTCAAATAAGCTCATCTATATAATTTATTTCTATTAATAGTTACTAAGTACCTACAATATTCAAGGTCCTATGCTCGCTGGCCTCCGAGGAAGGCACACAAGGCATGAATTTCTCAGATGATCTTTCAAGGAACTTTTGGTCTAGTAGGGGGGTTATTCAAGAATCAAAATTACTAGGAAACAGAACTTAGAAAGGTGACAGCTTGAAAAGCCCAATGTTAGAACTTATAGCCTGACTGGTACTCCAGATGATTCAAGATTGTCCATTGCCATGTCCATTTCCTTGGGAGTTCTGGGATCCGAGGTCAGATTATCTCAAATTCTTGCAAAACTTAAAATGAAGGCCTATCATCAGTCAGGCAAACACCTGGTTAAACTGTCTACATTGGCAATTGTCACATTAGTCCTAGCATCTTATATAGCACTTGTGTTTAAGAGCTTCAAGCACCTTGCAAACTTAAGTGCTTTTGAGCTTTTAACTGTAAATCATCTGAGGACAAATAAATAATAATTTTTATTTAATTGATTGAGAAACCAAGAGAATTTTCTGATTTTAACCTACTGGTTGCCCCCAAACAAGAGGATGTGACCACAATCATACTAGATTTGAAATAGGCTAGCACCTCCTGATCTACCTAGAAAAATTCTCATTTCACAACTCTATAGATTCTTCATCAGTCACCACCAGATCTATCTTTCGTTTTGAGTTTTTAATTTTGTTTCTGGGTAAGATAAATGGAAATGTGAAACTATGGGAAATTTAAAGCACACTGTAAGAAAATGCTAAGAATTAAAGAGACCTGTACCACTACAAATCCTTAACAATGTCACCTCAGCTCAACTCTGTACTTTTTTCTCATTGTTTCCCAAACATGGTTGGTCCAGAACCTATTTCAGGTGTCCTCACCAGGTCCCCATCTCAACTATTCTCTCCTTCACTGTTAGATAACTGTATCACCCTAACCGCCATCATATGCCATGAGCTGCCTCGTTCCCTACCATTCACTCCATCTTCAAAACCTGTCTCTGTATCTTTTTTCTTTTCCTCCAGGTTATGAAGAAGACATAGATATTTCTCTTTCTTTCAAAGGCAAAGCATAATCTGTTCCCCAGATCTCATGCCTTCCTAGCTTGTGAACTCTGACATACTACCCCCTCTTCATCTTCAGAGTCTTTGACCCACACTGGCTTCATTCTCCCTCTCCTGAGTATTTGGGTGGGGAAAGGGGAGTGTGTGTTACACAACCCTAATGCTGTAGTTACCTTTTATTATATCCTGACCTCACTAAGCCAGTATCTGGTATCTTCATTTCCTTGGCACCTTCCTTTCTTAGATGTATATACGGTCCCTTCTTACACTACAGGGAAATAGCTCCATCCAATGTCATTATGGTCCCCTTTTTGCCAAAGCTAAGAGCCTCTAATTACCTCTCCTCCTCCTCCTGGCACCCTTAATAACATTTCTTCACTGGTAACCCATTTTCCCTTGGCTTCCATGAAACCTCACTTTCTTCCTAATCATGTCTTCTTAAACCATGGCCTTTTTTTTTCCTCTCACAGCTTTCAATCCCCTCTTGCTCTCATTCTCTCCTTTAGGAAGTCTCCTTTGGTATCATTTTAACTATCACAACTAAAAAATTGGCTCCAAAATCTATTCTCTAGTTCCATCTTTTGATCAGTTGGCTCTACATCTTAAACAGCCCAATGGATATTTCTACCTAGTTCACCAATTCTCATGGAAATATCAGCAACTTCCTCTCAATTTATATTGTTCTATTTCTGTCAAAACCATCAACAGTCAGTTAAGCTCAAAGCCTTTGATTCTTTTTTGATTTCTCTTTGTCTTTCCCACACACACGTTGCATTGGTCACTTCTCTCTTTCTCACTAATGCCACCCAAAGCAAACCTCGCCTCCCTCACTGTCTTTACATCCATACATTACTGAAGTAGATTCTATTTTGCCCACTTCCTCCAAGGTGTACACACTGCCCCTTCTCCCTCCCACCTGGTTCCTCTCCTGCTATATACACACTCACATCCATACACAGTTTTAGATGGTTTCTAGAAAAATATTTTTAAAAACCTTTTTCATAATTTCACTTCTTTGCTGAAAAACTTTTAGTGATTCTCAAAATACCTCAACTGGGCTTTCAGAGTTCCCTCAGGTATAGTCACTACCTCCCCAATTTTATTTTTTTTATCATTATAACACAAATGGTTCCTACAGCCAGGTCCCATAGTTTAGTGTCACCAGCAACCCCACACCCAGCCATGCTCTATCTTTTCCTTTTCATCAGCCAAAGATCTGAGCCATTCTGGGCATCTGTTATATGATAATATCATGACAAACATACTGCTACTCAAGACATATTGGGCCACCACCCATAATTTTTTAAATGCACCATACCCTTCTGCACCTCTGTATTTATATCACAAACTTGCAGTTCCCTGAAACATTCTTCCTTCTCCTTTTCTCCTTGCAAACCTCTACTTGTCCTTAAGGCATAAGTCATGTGCTACTTCTCAGATTGCCTGCCCTCAGCCTCACAAACTTGACACTCAGCAGGCATCATTCTTTGTGCTATCATTCCATTAGTCTATGCCACTGTTATATATTTGCCAGACATACTTACAGGGCTGCCTCCCCCACTAGGTTAAGGGCAATACAGCTAGAAGTATGTTTCTGGATATCTCTCACCGCTTCTAACACTGAATATGGCTTTAGTAGAGGTACTGACTAAACATCTGTTTAATTAATTGTGATTATAATTTTCTTGCAAGAAGAGGCAAGAAAATTATGTAATGGTCTCCACTTAGAATCCTGCCAAGTACATAAAGTAAATGCTCAAATTTATTGTTAAATTATAAAATATGAGTTATATTATTATTTCATATAGATTGTAGATTTTTTGAAAACAGGAACTGTATCTTATATGTCTTGTAAATAGTAAGTATATATGATGGATGGATGGATAGATGGATGGATGGATGAGGAGGAAGGAGGAAGTTAAGAAAGCAGATCCTTTTTCCCTTTCAATCCTTTTTTTCTTTAAAGCATGTATTTAAAATGGCTTATAAATAGTATAAATATTGGCAAATAGTAAGTTTGCTTCTTTTAATCTACAAACCAGATTGTTGACAAATGATTGTCTTACTTCTTTAAACTATGAATAAACACATTCAGGCCAAAGAAGTAGTCAACGGTATATCTAGGAAGTGCTTCTTCAGATCCAAGTAAAGAATTAGCCCATATCTGAACTTAGAGTCCAAGGCATTCTCCATGCACCATTCTTCCACTTGCTGACACTACCAATAAGCTTCTAATAGGAAAGCCAGGTAGGGTAAGGTGATCAATGAATGAACGTCAGTAATCATTACAGTGAAAATTCACAAGGCTCCTCCAAATGTTGGAAAAACAGTGAAATAAAAGGTGGTTGGTTCTGAAAGAGATGTTTCTATTTCCATGAATCCAATCTTTATATAAAATTTAGGATTTGATGTTGGTATTACTTTAAACAAAGTACAGAATAGGCAGAGGGCAGACAAACTTCCTTGCCAAACACCTTCCTTTAGATACAAATGTGAAAGCAAATTTCTTTCATGACCTGGAAGAATTCAGTAGACAAAAGTAAGTTACTTTTACTTCATCAGAGCTAAACAACAGCAGAGGCAGAAGTACCAGCAGTTGATTAAAGCCATTGTCCTGACCACTGTACCACCGTGGCTAAGCGAGGGCTGCCTTATAGAACCAGGTCAGAGGACATTGATTTCTCTATTCAACTCTGAGGCACCACTTTGCAAATGACACAATCATTTTTGGGTACAAGAGGTGCTTTAAATGTGGTAACATTATATCATTTTAGCTATAATGATCATAATTACTTATTTCTTTTAATCACAACCCACTTAACCACTTTAGTACAGAGGACTAGTTCAAGGAGTTTAATTTTCATTCAACATCTAATCTTTGTGTTTACTGAAACCCTTCATGGGCTTTGTTTACTGTCTGCTTGCTGGCCTGGACGTTTGATCTTGCAAGACTAGATCAGACAGGGTCAGATAAAATACTGATTACTAGAATAAACCAGGCTTGAGGAAATAACACTGATTTTTAAAATTCGCATTTATCCCGGCTTTTTAATATTTTGCAAAATAAGCTCAAATAAACAAATAAAATTAAGATAGCTAGCAATCAGGCAGTTTTTGAGCAATGATTGAGAAAAGGAAAGTGATGGAGATAATTTTGCTTTCTGGACAAAATATGGGGTTTGGTTAGGTCTGTTCATTCTAGTGGTATTATTTTATGACACAAATAATTTTATGATATGCACTAGTATTTATGTGAACTTTCAATGACCCCCAATTCTTGTGACATATTAAACACTTGAGATTGACCTGACCAAAGACAACAGTTCATTTTGCTTTTGGTATCAAATGAAAAACATTTTAGATATAAAATTATTTTCTTTTAACTTATTTTGTTAGAAAACATTTAAAATATATGAGTCTTTATTTGTTATAAGGAATTATCTTATTTTTATAAGATCCCCTACAAAAGTAGATTGCCATAAGAGTATAATTTCTAATAATATGGCATAAGAAATTGCCACTTAATCTCATAAAAATGATGAAGAATTACAAATTAATAATTACAAAATGGTCACGGGAACATAGAGTACAGCACAGGGAATATAGTCAATAGCATTGTGTTAGCTGTGTGCAGGGCCAGATGGGTGCTGGAGCAAATGGGGGGATCGCTTCATAAACTATATAAATGTCAACCACTGTACTGTATATCTGAAACTAACATAAAATAAAATATTTTTTAAAAGATGATTAGAGAAAAAGACAAAAAACAATGAAGACTAACCTTTGATTTTTTTTTTATCATTTGAAAAGTTTTATGTTTCTATATATATTCATATAGACGCAATTGAGGCTACCTCAAGTATCTTTTGGGAATGGTAGGCTATAAAACAAATACCTCATTAAGGGGTTTGGTCAAAGATGTACAGGACAAATACTTCTCATCTCTTAAAAACCCCAAAATGAAAGGTGAAAATATAAACGGGATATGTGACAACATTTTGGTGTATGTAATAATAATGACAATAAAGGCTCAAAAAATTTTTTTAAATGATGGGGCAAGTTAATGTCTAAATAGAGTTAATACAAAGAAAGAATTAGGTTTAAACATAAGTGTTTTATTGAAATGCATAGAATTAATGAAAGAAAATTATGGGGTAAACAGCACACAATCCCAAAAATTCTTGAAAATAATTCTGTAATAGTATGAATGTTTTTAAGTCCCTGTGGATTTTCCTTGTGTCCAACACTAAAACTCCTACATATTAAACAACTGTTAATATTGGTCTTTTTTTTTTTTTTTTTTTTACAAAAAAAGTACTTTCTTTTTTCTTGTATTTTAGAGCTTACGAGTTCTACATTGTAAAATCTAGTCCAGAGCAATCATAGTATGAGAGGAACAGCAATAAAAAAGTGCTGTCCAACCAACCTACCACCCCATCCACCCACTTTATTTTCTTCAATACCTAAAACTTCTGGGATGCCGGTTCATGGCTCCAGACCTTAACTTTGTCTTGCCATCCACCCTGAATCAACTCTAATGTTAACTTGAATATGTCTGTGTCAACCATGATTGTCTTTGAAAGGAAAGAAAAAAGGTAAACAGAATGTGCTTTGCTGTGATCACTGGGGAAAGTAAAGTTAACATTCTAAACCAAAACAACTTACGACTTTTTAAAGAATAAGTGTAAATAGTTTAGCTATAATAACAACAAATTCAAAAAATGCACATTAAAATGTTTACTTCAAAATTTAGACAATTCCATTTGTATATAGTTTTTCCATCTGTTTTTAATGATATCGAATTATTGATTATTCATTTTTCTCATATTTATTTAAGCATTAAGTATAGAATTTGCAATGTGATCTCTTTTTTAATCCTTCCAGTAGACTTTTATTTTTGCCAGGTTTTAGTCACATTTACTTTGATCTTTCAGAGTATATAATTATTTTACTGTTTATTTATTTCTATAAGAAGAAAAAAGTTTTGACCTAGGAGATCTATATGTGGCAATTTGTAACAGAATCACATAGCTTATGTTTAGGAAATCATGGTTTTGATTAAGAAGCAACCATTTAGTTCCCACTGTTTTATTAAAACAGACATTAACAGATAATAGGAAACATATTTAACAATATAGCCTGCATTTAGTTTAGGACATCAGTAAGTAGCTTGAGATTTTCTTCATACTGAATATCGCCCAAGGTACATGTAAATAGTAACTTTGGGCTGAATATGAGGTGGGTGGGGTTGGGGGAGGAAAACCAGAAGAAGAGACGTGGGACTTTTTGCACTCTCAGAAAGAGACCTAGGGTAAAATTCTGGTTTTGCTACTACTAATTTCCTTTTTTTTTTTTTTTCACTGAAAATAGAGGGACACAAACTGAAATTTTACAAACAAAATCATTACTTTCTCATGAGAAATGGATTCTACTAGATAAGAACTCCCACAGCAACGTTAATTCATAGCATAAAGCTACTATCAAATGAAATGTGCCTGTATAGGTCCAACACTTCCTTTTCTCTGAGGGTCGAAAGTTAATAAAACACTCTTCTCTGGGTGTTTATTTTCTGTACACCATTATACCTGTCATGAATTCTTTGTTTTTCCTCCCACTCCCTTGGTTGATGAATCAACACCACTTGAACTGTTTTACAGCAGCTTGTGTTTACTTCACACATACCTTAACCTTCCCTTTTCTCCTCCTACTGACACACACACACGCACACACACACTTTTCAACAGCAATGACTAGCTCCATCTCTTTGAATAGCATGTGTACACAGTGTCTGGCAGCCTCTTCAGGTGTGGATCCTTGACCTCCTGATTGAAATCAAGGTCTTAGTCTGCTTTTATGGCACTTAAAGATTTAACTGTGCATTTACTATCTTGAAAGAAACAGAGCTTGAAGAATTGAATTCTAAGAAAGAAAGGAGAAATGTAGAAGACATAAGTGTTAATGTGTGTATGAACACACACACACACACACACACACACACACACACACACACACACACACACATTCTGTAGTGGCAGTTCTGAAAACACTAGAGTAAAGGGTTTCCAGTCTTTCTGAATCTGGAATTATACTCCAGCCTATCAAAAGAGGACACTTCTTCCGTTCTCTTATAACAGCAAGTGAATGGGATTTAACAAATGACCTTGAAGCTGCATGATTCATTTGATTTTTAGCCAAAGAAGATGTGTTCAAGCACTTTAACAATTTTATCTTAAAAGAAAATCTTGGAGATAACACTTATAGAAAAGAAATCCTTCTTAACCACACAATCATGTCTTATAATGAGAAGGAGTTATTCATCTTATCCTGTACAAGAGTTAATATTAATAATATTCTAAAACAAGTACCTAAAACAGAATTTAAAGGGTCCCAAAAATTTTAGAATATGTTGAAAAGAAATAGATCTTAATTCAATTTTTAGTGAATTCAATTTCTCCTGGTTAGTTCAGCATCTTGACTTTCCTTATACATTGTATGTTTAGCATAAAATGTTCTCATTCTTTTGTAATCAGGAATGTGCCACCAATGCATGTAAAGCTCATTTCCTCAAAAGGTAACCTTGTAAACAAGCTCCCAAATACTTAACAACCAACAAGCATTACTTCAACACTGTCTCCCCAGAGGAAGCTTGCAGGTAGTAAAACAAATAAATTCATCCTTTACTTTTACCTACCCACCATAAATGTCATTTGGCCCTCAAGTGGGAACAGTCAGTTGTCAGCAAGGCTGTGAGAGCCTATAATAAAGCGTGATGGATGATGTCATAATCACACAAAATATGGACTGGAAGGCCCTCAAACATGAACCTATTATGTTACCAAAAATTCCCCAAATCTCTTCAGAGGCTGGTAGCATTTGAATTGAATAGCACATGAATTGGAATGAGAACAACAGAATTTTTCCAACATTGACATATTTGCAAAGGCAAAATATCACTGATATATTTAAAGGGCTGGACAGTCTAAATAGCATGACATTTATTGTATAAGAGAACTGTATATTCAGGACCAAACATAATTCCATATATAATACATTAATACTAATACAACTACTACTATTAATTATTGTTATAGTATGATAGATATTATACTTATTACGAAATTGTTTTGTGCCAATATTAACTTATTTGATCCTCACAACTAGCCATTGACTTAGATACTTTTATTATCTCAAGTTTCAAATGTGGAGATTGAGTCCTGATGAAGTTAAATAATTTGTTCAAGCTCACACAGCTAGCAAATGAAAGACAAAGATTTGAAAACAAATCTGCCTGACTGCAGAATCCCTTCATTTAAAGTACTGCTCTACAATTATCTCCAAATAAATAGAAGATCAAAACTCCATTTCTGACCAAAGATTTCCTGATACCACAACACTTTCCAATTGGTTCACTGGTACCTAAACTGTAAATGCTGATTTAACCTAGAATACCTTTAAATTTCCATTACATATGTTAGTAGAAATAATTTATCAATTGAGCTTTTTAAATAGATATACCTATCTGAAATTAACCATTTTGAAATACTTTTGAAGATCTTGGCCTTCACAATTATCTCTTGTGAAAACTATAAACTTTATATATTATGCTAAGAATTTTACTTTTAGTTCTAATACCATCTTAGTTTTAAGGGAGCCAATTTTGATCTCTTAATAAAAATATAAGACTCTTACCTTTATTTAAAAATTTTATAAAATTTTATTTAAAATATGTATCTAACATTGGCATAAACTCCAAAGAACCAACAACTCATTGGCCTAACAAACTGAAAATAGGCTTTAAAAACAAAGATTACCTTTAATCTTCTTGTACTTCTTATACCATCTCCCAAACTCCTGGCACTTGGTTGCTGACACGTTGGCATAATATGTGCTATTTACAATGGATGAAATCATACTCTATAAAGAAAAAAAAAGTTAATTTTCATAAATATGAGTACTCCTTTTTTAGGAACAAGAAAGGGCACATTATAGCCCACACTAATTCTCCTTTTTCTTTTAGAGGACTCACCCTCTTTGCAAATAACTATTAAACCTCAAACATGATTACCTAAATTTACTATCCCTTTAACTTGTATGATGACAGTGCTTTCTCCAAAAAACCAACCTGGGAACAACGTCAAAGATAGAGAGGACATGACATACAGATTAGATGCAGAGGGAAAGAATAGTTATGATTTAGGAACCAGAGCAAAAGGTGAGATCAGATGATCCAGCATCCGTCATCCAAATAATTCCTTTCAGATGTTTCTGTTCTGCTACCAACTGCAGCGAGCTTAGAGAGCCAAGAATCAGAGAACATCCGTGCTACACACTGCAGAACAACATTTAGGGAAATAAGTTAAATTAATATAATTTATAGAAACGTGTGATTAGCACTTGTGTGAAAATTCACCAAATGAAAAAATTAACAGTGCTATTTTAGAGCAGGGGAAACTAAACATAACACTTGTACTGTGTTTCAATCAAAAATGAATCAAAGCTAAAACTTTCTCAGTGCTTAAGTATTTGATTCCTTCTTGCTCTTCATTCTCTTCTCCCTTCTCAGCTCAACACCTTAGCCAATTTGTTTGTAATTTTAATGAAAAGGAAAGAGAAGGGGAGCATAACCCGATTTACTACTGAAAAATTAAAATTATAATCACATACTTTGAATTAAATTTTCTACAGAGATATGTTTTCAGTCAATATGGCATGTTTGGACCAACATTTGTGACAGATGTTAACTTATACCTGAATGACTGTGACAGTACATGTGTATGTTTTAGAGATTATATTTTTGCAAATCTGTCTAAAAACAAATGGACATAAACAATTCAAGAGATCCAAATGACCTACATAAGGTTTTATATTCTGCCTTAAAAATCTCATCTTTCTTTAAAAAAAAAAAAAAGAAAGAAAGAAAATAAAAAAGAAAAGAAAAGAAAAATCCCAGAAATGGAGCAGTTGAGCAAAATCCTAGAACTTTTAATAGCATTTCTATAAAATATCTGAGATGAAAACAATAAATCAAGGTAATGGCAAGTTATTTACCAGGAAGTTCAAATGCCAGCAAACAGTCCTGCAAAGACTTTCATTTGAAACAGTTCTCTCTGTAAGCCCATAGTCTTCCTCTTTTTTAATCAGTGTGCAGTACTGGTGGGGGTAGGGGTCCTAATTGGATTCACAGAAACCTCTTTGGCCCTTCCTACATAGCAGATGGCTATCCTTCCCCAGTCACTGATCTCTAAATTCTGTTCTCTAAGGGGAGATAACAAGAACTCTTTTAATCTGAGGATCTGAACACAGCCCCAGGGAACGCAAAGAGCTAGTATCACCTGAGTGTATCACAGAATTTACAGAGACTCGCCTGCTGCCTGAGGATCAATGGAATCCTAATTTTCCTGAGGCAGGGTTCTACTTTGTGTATTATTAACAAAGAAATAAGGAAGTCTCCTGGCTAGCTAGGCCAGTTCCCTCTCTGGGCTGAGTTTTTCTCTCTATCCTAGTCTGTGAGACCCTTGAGGGCAGTGACTATGTCTGTTTCATTTTTTTCCCCCTCCCTCATGCCTAACACAGTTCTGATGTGGGATATCTGAGTCACTGAAATTTAACAGATGAAAAGGGACAGAGATGAAATTTTAAAATGCCAAACTGAAATGTCATAATAATGAAAAATTTAACATGAAAGCAGCCTAGTAATAATAGATGCATCAACCACACTGGTGTATGTGAATAATTGCAAATGTACTTGTCATCTATGTTGTTTGTATGAATGTTATCCTCTGGAAAGGAATAGGATTTATATCTCTGGTAGGATTCATAGCTAAACCTTCTATTGCAAAGTAGTTTAGAAAGCAGACCAAAATGGAATGTATTTCAAACACTGCCTGGAGCTTTCTTTCAACCCTTCCTGGCCCATAAGACCAGGCCACAAACCATATTACTCTGGCCCCAGATAATCCACATTTCCCTCACTCTCTGGTCTCCAGATTTGTCTTTGCTTCAGATGCATCTTCATTGACACTGCAAAGGCCAATCTATATGGCAAGGAAGTGAGTACCTGGGCTTCTACTAGCTCCATCACCAGGTCCTATACTAGAGTCGCATTCACACTCACTTAAAAAGGAGCTGGCTACCCAGAGATTCAATCAGATTTGTTCTTCTCCCCAGATTGTAATAAATGAGTTTCTATCTTGACTGATCACAGAACAAAAAATAAATAGGTTTAAACTATGAACTGAGCAAAGGAACTGGGTAGCAAATAAACAGTTTCCTAGATAATAAGACTCTTTAGCCGCCAGAAAGATCTCTTTATGTCAACTTTTATACATATTATTTCTCTACATGTCTTTGCTGTACTTGACACTCAGAATGGTTTTACTGATACAAATTTTTGTAATTCAACCTGAGAGAGCTTTGAGAACAGAAGAGGTACATTTGGAGGATATTTTAGATGAAAGGTCATGTTACATTTTATTATTTTGATTTCAAGCATGAACATTCTCTAACCCTAAATTAGACTGTTATATTTTCATAGCCTAAGTAGGTATCACTAAGCCTCACTAAAATATTCTAAACACATACTACAAGGTCATCTTAATGTTAATGTCAATTTATTTTTAAAAAATCAAAACTTAATTCATTATAAACATAATTGAAAGGGACTAACACAGACCCGGCTCATGCTGATCTTTGCTCTCCAAGGAATAATGTTCTCCAAGGTCCTGGGGCACAGAGAATCTATATTTGCCACATTCCATCTCTTCTACAGTCACATTTTAAAAAATACTTTAATGTCACTGAAATTGGAATGCACCTTACTATCAAGAGCATCTTAGACCTGATGAGATACAGTTGTTGAAAATTGGCATGAGTAATGATTAAAATCTCTTCCATCTACTATCCTGCCATAAAGATCTAATTTCTATTTATTGTTTTTTAAAATATGTATATAATTTTGTAGTTTGTGTTGCTCTTTTATGTTTTCCAATCATTCTAGACCAACTATACAAATGGACTTTTAGGATTCCCACATCTTTTTTGATAAATAAACAAGATCTGAATCCACTTTTTTAATCCAGAATGCAACCGTTCCTGAGTATTTATGTTAATATAAAGCAGTGTTAATACAAATAACCCAGGAGATATGTGTATTGTTATTTTTAATGCTTAAACAAAGGGACTATGCTTTACTAAGGGTAACATTAAAGTGACTTTGCATTTACTAAGGGCACTCCACTTTGCATGGTGATGGACTGTGAGAAATAAAGGTGAGGGCGCACATACAACAGGCAGTCGAAGCAGCCCCCTTCAGATGCTCACCCATAGCCACAAACACCCCATGGAGAGGAATGTGAACAAAGCTATTTTATGAAAAAATATTGTGTATTAAGTAAATAGGAAGGTCCGAGATGTCTTCCCAATTACAGAAATGTTTTGGACATTTCAGACTCCTTTGTAATTAATAAAAATCTAAGTTTCCTCCTTTGCAGTCACTCTGTCACAGTATTTGCCATTTATATTTGAACAGTTTTTTTAAATAAAATATACTACAACATATACAACAGGAGATACTGCAATCAATTCTTTAGACAAAGTAAGAAACAAACTGACAAAAAATAAACAATGCTGTTACCTCAGGCCTCTCGTATGAGTTAATTAAGGAGTACAGAATTGGAGAAAACTACAGAATCTAAAGGTAATTTATAACTTAATTGAAAAAGCAAAACAATAAACCCAGGTTAAGATGATTTGTACAATACACTTAGAAAAGACAGATATCTGAGTATCTCCTTTTCCTCCCCCTCAAAGATAAAATACTTGGATATCCTTTGCCACATTCCCCTTGGCTTAGTGAGATTTATTTGATTAAATAGTAACATTACACTAAGAGTAGCAAAGCTGCACATACATAATATACTCACTATTAAAAAAAAAAAATTTTAAAGCCAGAGTGAATGGTTATATGATTGTCAGTAAGAATGCCCTGCCTGAGCAAGAGGAGTGTCAAAGTCGAGGGAGATAGCTGGCATCCCATGACCTCCCTTTGCACATTAACATGGAAGATCGAGCATGATGCAGGCGATGAATAATATATACATCCTTTGCTCATTTCCAGTCTTTTCAATCTACTTGTGATATGCTAAATAACATATTAAACATGAGATTATAATAATACTTCAATTAACTATAGTAAAGGGAAAAAAACAGATTTCGAAGAATTACTTTGTCATGAAAAATTAACTTAATATAATTTGGCTGCCTTCTACTATCCCTTTCTATCCCTATTTCTGAGCTATACTATAAGATCTGAAAACTTTTACCATTCTAGTTGAAAGAAACACTTCTTCTGGACTTTAAAATATGAAAAGATTACATTTAAGAGCTTTCCTCCTAAGTAGCTGTTGAATGGTTTGCTTATCCGATGGTGGCATCCTTATCTGTGAAGTTTGGACATTGAGACCTGTCTCAGGTTTCAGAGAGATTATTTGTGGAAAAGTGCTAACACAAGATGTGGGGTCAATGAATATCAACACTCTCACCTCTATGTAATAACTTCATGTGGTCATCACGATTACCCAGTTAGGGATTCTTTCCAAGCTATCACTTATGAGCCTCCTTCTACATGAATTCATGAGGTTGAGGCTCAAACTAACACAACTTTCCATGGAAATAACTTAAAAGGACAGTGGGCAACCGGTTTGTATGAGACAGGAAGCATCCTCACTACATTAACGAATTTAAGATTAAATGAAATGAACAGTTGGCAACTAGTTAACACAATATTGGTCCAGCAGTTGATCAGCCAATTGTCTGTAGATGAGCGTTTGATCAATTTATTTTCCTACTGACCCAGTTGGCGGTTTGATTTCACTGTCCAAATATTTTGGCATATTGTACATATAAGTTAGCCCCTGAATGATCCCCAAATGAACAAAGCTTGCTTAGGATGACAGAAATAATTATCTTACAGCCCATTTCTAAAAAAGATTATAAATGCTATATCACCATCATACTGGATATCTAGTAATATTTTCAGTTCAATAACTTAAGTCAGTCATTTTGTTCCTCAAATATTTGGCAGTAAAACCTCAAGGAGGGGCATGGAATGGAGCTTTAAAAACATATCTACATACTGAGTGAAATAAGCCAACACAAAAGGACAAATATACTATGGTTCTACTTTTATGAGGTATCTAGAATATGTAAATTCATAGAGACAGAAAATAGAATAGAGGTTATAAGGGACTGGGGAGTAGAAGAGAATGGGGAATTATTTCTTATTGGTTACAGACTTTCTGTTTAGGATGATGAAAAGTTTTGGAAACAGATAGGAGTGATAGGTTCCACAACATTATTAATGTAATTAATGACAATTGTAAACTTAAAATAGTTTAAAAGATAAGCTTCATGTTATGTATATTTTACCAAAAAAATATTTTTTTTAAAACATATCTAGAATCAGAGAAAACGTGTTGGGGGCAGGGGGCAGAGGGACAACGGAAGGTGTATGCATTTGCAAAGTATTTGTTTCTTTAGTGCAATTTTCAGTTAACAAGACTTGTCTCTTTAGTCATTCCATTTGATCATCATAATAACCTATGAAGTCAACAAGGCAAGTTCTGTTAGCTCTACTTATTTTAACGGATCAAAACCCCAAGGATCTGAGGTTTTGCCTTTTAACTCATCCTCAAGTAAGAATAAATAAGCCACAAAAAGATGTGTTCATGTTTTCAAATTGGAACAGTGAGGGGAGACCATTTAATAAGTGAGACTTGTGCCTAAGGTATGATAAATTAGGCTGCTTGGGGCTGATTATGTGGCCGAAGGAAGAGGCTGGAAGTAGTGACTCAAGGGGACATCAGAGGAAAAGGAAGAGGCTGTCAGCATTTAAATATATTTTAAAAGGTGAAATCAAAAATAAATACACAGATACACAAACACAACCTACACTTTCCAAGCATCTGGCCAGACAGAGAATAGCTAAATCATGACTTCCCTTTCTTTAAATATATATGCCTCAGGCTACAATTGTTGCCCTTTTATGGACTTTTCCACTCTTTTCTTCTTTTCTCAAGGCTGCTTTTTTGAATTGTAGACCACTAGGATGGTCAAGAAAGTATATGCTAGCCACTGAGTCATTCCTTTACACAACCGCCAAATTTGAGTGAGAAATATCTACTATGGTTTGGCTCAGGGATAATAAGGATGAATTATTTCAAAAACAGCATCTTTAACTTATGAGCTGAGTCCAACGACCTATCTTTCTCTTTTGAAGTAAGGAGTACTGGGTGCTTCACTTTCTTCTTCCTAGACTGAAAGCTTTGTCACTGTCTCATTTTCACCACTGTATCCCCAGCCCACTGTAAAGTGCCCGACTCCTCATGGGGATGCCAGTAATGCTGGTGGAGTACACTGCTGAATTACTGTTTCACCTTCTTAGAACAAAAAATGCATTCTTTTTCACAACATGTGGGTTGAACTTCAAAAAAGGTATGCACTTGTTCTGTTGCAACCACCAACAACGCAATCTGAAATCTCCACATTGAGATGCAATCTAGCTATGTAATTTAAGTGAATAATCTGGAACGTTTAAAGATAATAACTGTAGGATTAATGCTGGCGTCCACATCACATGCCCATGCTGGCGGGGAGGACTACCCCAATGAGATGTTCCATAATCACAAAGCATACCAGAGGCCTAAATCCAATCTCCCTTAATCTAAACAATAGAACTGAGCCCTTCTTTGACTAAAAGTATGCTGGGCATCAACTATCGAATTATTGTATTCACTGTCTCTAGTTCAAAACATTTTAGAGATGCCAGAAACACTGTAAAAATAATAAAACTTTACATTTTCCAGCATTTTGTAAAACATTTTTATATTTAATTCATTAAACATATTAGAGCAAACTTTTTCAACCAAGAGTGATTTTGCTCTCCTCATAGTATATTTGGCAACGTCTGGAGACATTTTGGTTGTTACAACTGGGGGAGGGGAGATAGTGGCATGCTACTGGCATCTAGTGGGAAGAAGCTAGGGATGCTGCTAGACATCCTACAACACACAGGACATCTCCCCACCGCAAAGTATTACGCAGCCCAGAAGGCTAATAGGGCTAAGGTTTAGAACTCCTCCATCGGAGCAACAACTACATGAAAGATACACATTGTGCTAAATGCTGAGAACATAAAGATAAACAAGAGTTGGCTTCTGCTATTGTGGGCAATCCACCGAGTGATGGGAACTGGCAGATAACACTGACAACAGGCTGTGATAAGTGCTGTGACAGAGGTGTGTACAAAAGGCTACTAAGAGCCAAACAAGCAACTACTTCAACTGAGAGGTCAGGGTACTTCACCAGCAGTGACTTTCCAGCTGGAATTTGAAAGGTGATTTCATCAGATAGAAGAGAGCAGTGCATACTAGAGAAATCACATATGAAAAAGCAAGCATCGAACTACAGGACTCCTGGGTCACCAGCATTGTGTGCAAGGGCTATCAAAGCCAGAGGCTAACACGGTACATCTCTCTGGAGGGCCAGTCTCATGAGGACAGGAGAAGGTTAATAATTTACCATGTAAAGCAAATTTTATGGCATCTTTAAAAATACCAAAACCACAGGTAATATAGAGTAGAATATAAACTTTGTATGAATTTTTAATATAATACAAGGAGCTACTTCATTAAACTTGTAATACTAAGAGTACAGGGGAACCAGTTATGTTTCTTCCATCTCAGGAATATTTTGGTGAAGCCTGAACAATGGCAAGTGCTCTAAACAATTAACTGCACGTGTTTGGAGCATGGAGTGGGTGCTCTAATGGAAAATTAGGCTTGACAGTGTTGCCTTGATTGTTCTTATAGGCTATGCTATGGAGTCTGTACTTCCCACAGCTTGGGAGTGGAAGTCACTGGAGGATTACAGACAAAGAAATGGCATGATATTAGTGCTGAAGAAGCAGGTGGCAGGAGAAAAGTTATGACGCAGAACAACTTAAAATATTTCAGATGAGAGGTGATGAAAGTCTAAACAAAGCAATGGCATAAACAGGAAGATTTTAGATGTGGAAGCAGTGGAATCCAAAGGATTAAACATAAAAGCGATGGAGGAGAAATTTTTTAGGTTGAGCAAGTAGGTGGGCAAGCAATGAGAAAAGAGAATGGATGGTGGTGAGGGGGGAGGTTTTTTATGGTTGAGACGAAGATGATCTCATCTAAATCTCAAGACAACCCTGCAAATTATGTGAAATAACTAGAAACCATCATGCCCAGTTTACAGATGAGTTCAATGAGGCTCTCAGAATAGAAGGGCTGGCTCAGGATCACACACGTGATATAAGAGAACTGAGGCTAGAACTCTGGGCTCTCAGCTCCTGATGTGGGTTCTTTCCATTCATGCTGTCTCTCTAGTCACATTTTGTAGTTATAATCAAACCTGATAATCAAGGCAGATCAGTTTGCACCAGATTCCCATGAGCTTTATTAAAAGCCCTGGATAAAATTCTGATTTGGTGATATTAAGGTAGGAGCTTATGCACTTCCAGGGCAAGCCCATTTTGACTTCCATGTGAATCCAAGAGAAAATTAATTGTGACTAATTATGAAATTCAGGATAAATGATTGAAAGTTTTTTCCTAAACTGTTCTTTATCCAATCCCTGTATATGATCAGAATGATTCAAAATATTTATTTTTATAGCTTCATAAGCAAGCACATAGGAATAAATCAAAATTCTAGCAACAAGCCTTAGCACCTACATACACACCTATAGGTAGGTACTGAAATGGCCTTTGTGAAAGGGGTAAGCACAAGAGCAGGCACATAACCATCGGTCAAGAAATACTAGCTTTCTACTACTCAGGTGCATGTCTTCTTGATTTTGGGGGGAGCAAAAATATTAATAGCATACTTTGTCTCAGAAGATCTAAATTCCAAAACACTCTCTGAGACACACATTAAAAAAATGTTCAGGCCAAAAACACCATGTCTCAATAATAACAGCTGATACCATTTATGAAGCATCATTGCATGCCAGGTACCAGGCCAAAAAACTTATGTGATTTTTCTCAGTTATTCCTCATTAGAATTACTACTCTCCTGGTTTTACTTACAAAGAAACAGGCTCATAAAGGTGAGGTCATAAAAGCTTGTAAGCCAGGACATGAATCCAAATCTATTTGATTCTGGAGGGCATGCTCTTAACCACTAGGCTTTCGGCTTCTCCCCAAGATTCTATCATTCTAAAACACAGCTCAGGTCACATCAAGTTTCTATGGTTCTTGTCACCTTCTCTTAAACTTTACAGACATGTCCTTGGCCCATTGTCTTAAATTAAGTGTAGCAACTCATACCAGGAAATGGATTTCCATTCATGGCTTTAAATAATGTCAACCTCAGTTCATTTCATGGCAGTCTTATAAGCCACTGCCCATAGCCATCAAAATATTATTTCTTCATTCAGAGAAGTAGGGCCCTTGCCCATGAACACAGATGGAAAAGCAGCCTTTTCTTCTGCTATTTCTTCCTTTGATCCTCTCAATCTCTTATTTTTGTGGCTTATTTTAGTTTATAATAAGTTCATGAAATATGGAGTATCGCCTTTTCTCCCAATGCGTTTTCACCTGATGAATTTACTACAAAATCTCTACAAATGTAAATGATACAAAGATCATCTCTCTCTCTCTCTCTCTCTCTCTCTCTCTCTCTCTCTCTCTCTCTCTGCTGGACAAGAAAAAAGCTCAATAAATCAATATGAATAAATAAAGATGGTTATACATGGCCAACCCATTCCATTGACCAAGTAATGCAGTGATTTGGAGCTTGAGCCTTTGTCAGGTGATCTGGATTAAGGTCTCAGCCTGTTACTTATCCAGCAGAGTAAGCTTAGGCTAGTAAAGTGCTTCTCCCTGGATTTCTTGATCTATAAAATGAAGGCACCGATATCTACCTCCTATAGTATATGTGTAAAGTTACAGATTATGGATGTAAAATGTTTTCATATATTCTTACTTCATCAAAGCTTTCAATAAGTGATCAATTCTATGCTACAACAAAAAACATCATAGTCTCCCTATTTTTTTCTTCCTAAAATGTGATATGACTCTATAAATAAAATACAGCTGTCTAAGCAGCCGCCTCTCCTACTAGATGGTCCACCAGTGGCCTTCTATGTTTCCCAGAATGCCTTCTGGAGATACTGACCTGGGAGAGAGGGCATTCTTTGGCTAATGTGCTCTGGTTCATCTCTTTGAGCAGTTCCTTTAAGGCATTGCGGACTGTGGCGTGGTTCCACTGCTCGGCAGGCAAGTCTTCCAACTTCGAACAACTGGAAAACAGGACAAAAAGAATGAATGACATGCAAACCATAATAATGGTCCTCAACTGCAGAGGGCTATGGGTGCAGCAATCACTCCTAGGTCCGATGTCGGTATCAGGAGAACTGCTAAAGAATGAGATTAATAAGGGAAGAGGAGTAAAACTGCTTCTCTAGGATCCTGATAAAGCCCAACAGTCACTTTAAGTTGGTTATTGCACTAGCCTGAGAAAAAGAGTCACTTCATACACAAAGAAATGCTCATTTTTAAAAATAAGATTTCTCTAACCTGCTGGTGGAAATGGCATGGCAGTGTGATTATAAACTTCCACAATACAAATTTAATTATAGGACATTCCTAAGGTTAAACATAAAGAAATGTTCCATCACATTTGAAGTTTAAAGCCCCACCCATCGCCCTCATAGAAAAATTCAGATGTGACTTTCTTAACCAAAAAATGACTTTTAAAAGAAGACAACAAAGCATTCCTAGACAAGGATGGAAGTGTTGGGTTCCTATTAAAGCATTAATTTTCCAAAAGGGGCAAATTCAAAACCTTTACACCAAAGGACAATATTCCTTGAATCATATGACTTGCAGGCATTTTAAAATACAAGACACTACAGAGAACCTCTAGATCCTTTTGTTAAAAAGGCCATAATTTGTTCTGGATGCCATATCTGAGAAGAAGACAGAGAAGAGAGAATAGAAGAGAAAAGAGAAGAGAAGAGAAGAGAAGAGAAGAGAAGAGAAGAGAAGAGAAGAGAAGAGAAGAGAAGAGAAGAGAAGAGAAGAGAAGAGAAGAGAAGAGAATTCCCAAAACCTCTGTAGGCCACCAGAGATGGAAGAGGAAGATGTCCAGTGCCAGAGCCTTTTTGATAAGCCTGTTACATGAGCACAAAACTCACCCCTAACCAACACAAACCTGAAACAGCAGAGGTATTTATTCTTCAAATACTATGTGCTAAGTATTTAACCAGAGGACCCATTAAAGTAGGGACTGTGGAAAGTTCCCCTTTATGGGCTATAGATTTTTAATGATTTATCAAGCTTTCCCTAGGTTACCACTTCACTGCTTCTGAAAACAAAACATAAAACAGTTGGAATGTGGACTATAAAGATGCCTGGTGAGGGGACCCTCCTTCCCCGCCCCCCTCCTTTTTCTCATTTCTTCAAATGTCTAGAAATTAACACAGACAGGACACACTGATCTCTACAGTGACTCTACAATCAACATAGCCGCTCCAAGAGTAAGGAAGGGCAGATGTTCAGAGACACCCACCTTTGTAATTGGATTTTCAACGTCACAACATGATAGACATCTTGCAGCATGTCAGCCACTGTCGCATCGGGTGCATCTGTCACATAACTGAGGGGGAGAGGGTTCCACCTTCCCAGCTTGATTATTCCTGCGCAGGGAAGAAAAACATAATAAACACCTATCTGCTATTTATTAAACCTTCCCGTTGTTTGTTCAATGTTAAGAAGGTCATTCAATAGTCAACAGTCGAGGCCCACTCAGAGATATTTTACAACCCAGTGCAATAACCTATTTCTTTCTGGCTGACAACTGAGTGAGTTAACTATACAGGAAGATGAGAATGAAGGGATGAGGTTTAATTAAAGACAATCAGATCTTTTATGTTTTCTTCATTCTTAAATTACTTAGAAAAACCATAAGGATACTTCCTTCCCCCAAAGTCTTGTTTCACACTCTAACTTAAGACTGATGCTAAATATATCGGACTGCTGATTCCATAGACAAAAAAAAAAAAAAAAAAAAAAAAAGCCTTAATATAAGATTTGATTTTAAATTGTACAGAAAAATTCCTGTGTGTGGGCTCAACACATACACAGTCACATCCTATTGTGATGTGATCCCTGGTGTGAACAGCGTTTGGAGCTGGTGAAGCAGTTCAGAGTTCACTTCCAGATTCACATTTCAACAGGCAGAGGGGCTGTTCTCCGCTAGTACATGATTGACCACAGATCAAAACTAACAGGGAAACCTTCAACTTCCTTTTGTGTTGAATGACAATGGTGCCCTTTCTCTGGGGGTTTCCTCCAGCATTAGTAAACGCACAACAATGGAGAGAAAATAAAAACCCTGGTCAAACTTGGGCTATATAAAGAAGTGATTTTAGGAATATCCTTGTCACAGGAAGATTCGTAGGAGAGCTTCAGCAACATGTGGTGAAAATGCTAACTTATTCATAAGATGGACTCATCTTATCTGGGCATACACAACATTGATAAAGAGAAAGAGAAACTCATTTCAAAAAAAAAAAAACAGAATAACAAAAATTTTATTTGCATGCTATGAAAAATCCAATGGTCCTCAGGATGTCAAAAATTGTCACACATAAAAAAACAGCATGTTTTAGTGATAGAAGAAAAAGAAGCATTTTTGTTTTTTATTTTTGACAACACAGCTGAGTCCAACTACACTGTTCTTTTGAAAAATATTTTTTATCATCAGAAAGAGGACACCTCTATGCCCAAGAACTTTTAAAAAGCTTCACCAAATGATGCTTTATAGCTATGGAGTGAAATTCCAATAATAGGAAATAAACTTGCTGGTCAGGGCATGTCCTGTCCAAGATGAAATAAATGAATGCGCAATGCTTGACATGATGCTTGAAAACAGGGAATAAACAGAACAAAAATATTAAAATGATGCACTGTTTCAGTATTAAGATTTAACAATCTGGTGCTGAATATGCTGCAGTATAAATAGTGCCTGGACTCAGATCCAATAAAGTAACACAGCTCTCATTCATAGTACCGTATGTCTCCAGTTCTGGCTCCTTAAGTCATATTTCACTTGCCAAGAAAAGCTGTTTTCTTATGGGGATAGTTTTCCTAACATTCTCTCTCATGACAATGAAAAGTGCATAGCATGCTGCATGTAGTAGTCATGAAATGAACATCCAAGACCCACTGGACAGCCACCCACAAGGGGCTGGGTCTGCTTCCCTGCTTTTTACTCCTTCTGACATTTGAAAATACTAACATGATACCATGTAACATGTCTAATATATTTCCTTTTAAGAAAATTACTCCACGATTTAAAATTCCTACTTAAAAAAATCATTATTGTGATAGCCCACAAGTTGAGTATAAATTGACCATGTTCTAAAGATGTGATATTTCATTATCAGAGATTAGAGGGGGATAAAAAGAAGTCGGCAATTGTATACTATGAAAGGCAAGTATAAGAAGCCAATTATGTGGGTCATTTTAGTTACGAAGAATACGAAGGTAATATGAAGCAAATGAATCCTGTAAATTTCAAGGCACAATTCTAGAGTTGATTCATCTATGCCGTTGCGTGTGTCATTGCTCATTCCTTTTTATTGTTGAGTTGTGTTCCACTGTAAGAATACACTACAATGCAGCCAGACACAACAGAATATCTCTGTGTGATTTCATTTATGGGCAGTACAAAAACAGGCAAGACTAATCGATGGGGCTAGACCTCAGACAGTGCTTGTCTCTGGATGGCAGTGGCAACTAGCTGAAAAAGGACATCAAGGAATTTTCTTGTTTTGGTTGGTGGTTGCACGGGTATAAAAATTGTCAAAATTCATAAAACACTTCATATGCATACATTTTATTGTATGTAAATCATACCTCAAAAAAGGCGAAGGGGAGAGATCTCTACAGGAAATGACAGACAAATCACTCTACTGGAAATAGTCATCTCCATTTAGGTAAATTCTCTCCTACCTTGATGAGCCAGAAGGAGGCTTGTTTGGGCTGGAATTAGACACACACAGGTGTCTTCACAACACTTAATACTGCCACCAAGAGCAGCTGCTACAGGTTGCTTTCTACCTCCTGGAAGAGAGCTATTGATGGATGCTATTTTCAGGCAATGGGAAGTAGCATGTGCTTTTTCTTTTTTGCACCCTATTGACTAACCTACATAGTCCTAGAAGTCCTGTCCTTTGTTCAACTATGTACCAGGGTCTGCAGGTGCAAGATCTGCTAGGACAGCTATGCCCAGAAGGCTGCTCTCCTCCAGCCAGGCAGAGACTTGGAGTGACTCTTGGTAATAAGACTTTCCTCCAGATGAAGTTTCTGTCTAATGTATTAACTCTCCGGAAACACATTCTTTACATACAGTCCTCCTTCTCTGATATAAAATACACAAAAATGTTATTTGGGCTATGAGTCAAGTGTTAATTGAGAAAATCAAATTGGGAAGAAGTATACCACAGTGACGAAGAACACAGGCTTCCAAGTCGAATTGCCTCTGTTCACATCCTGGCTCTCCCATTTGCTGACTACGTAGCCTTAGCAAGTGACTTAATTTCTCCATACCACAATCCCCTCATCTGTAAAATGGAACAATGAAAGTACTGACCTCATAGAGGAATATGGTTCAAATCAAATGTAAAGCCTTTAGCACAGAGCCTGGATATAATTAACCTCAATAATTGGTTACAGTCCTTATTTTGACATATTTAATACTTCTTAAAGGAACGATTAGTCCATTAATTTAAAAAAATATTGACTTAAGGATTTTTTATGACTTCATTATCTTTCAATCTTTAATTTGGTCATGTGCCTGTAAAAGGCTCCATTATTATAAATCACGGAGGACTGTCGGTCAGTTATGTCCTACCCTCTGTTCCCACCCCCAAACCCCTTTCTTTTCTTCCCTCCTTGCTCTTCAGATGCCTCCTTTCCTTTTACTCACAAATAGATTCAGATCCCCCCCTACTTTAACAATAACATTACAAAAATCTCTTTCCCTTCAGTCCCTCCTTTTTTGCACCACCAAATGTACTGAAAGCACACTTCCAATTTCTCCATCAGTTCTCCGCCCCTAGATATCTAGTCTCCACACCTTCCATGAGGAAACAGAGGTTCACCACAGCTGAATTAACTCAAATGACATCAGTAGGAAGTAACAGCCCAGATTTGCTTCAAATACCACACTCTTGCTCTTCTTAGTGTCCTATAAGTCACACTGGTTCACATTTGAGGCACATCAGAAGAAAAGACTGGGAAAGAACTTGGCTCCAAGTTTGGAGGGCTCTGAATGCCAACTCAGTAGCACACTATATTGGTCAGAGGTCAGGAACAAAGCCTGGAGTCAGAAGTGAGTTCATGTCCAGCCTCCTCTGCTTTCAGCTGTGAGACTCTGAACAGGTTGTTTAGTCTCTTCAAGTTTCAGTTTTCCTTATCTATAAAATGGGGATAATAACAATGCCTATCCTTCAGAGTTGTCATAAGGTTTTAAATGAGAATGAGGATTTAGCACTAGGATTGGCCCATAATAAGTGCTCAGTAAATATGAGGGGAAAATAGATTCTTGAAAGTTTTGAGTGTAGATGTAATTAACCTATACTGAAATACAGGTGGACCAAAAGCATTTTGAAGGAAGAAAAAAAGATATGAAATAATACAGATAGGTGTGTCTAATTACAACCCTAACAGCCTCCTCCTGGCTCCAAGGAGAGATACAGACCCCACCAAATGCTACAGTGCAGTGCACTGAAGGAGGACAAAGAAGGAACAACAAGCTATGTGCCCATGAAATATTTGACTCATGGTACTGGAGAAATCTCAATAAAAATGGCATGACTATAAATATACAGATATTATTTCCAGTGCTCACACTCTATAAGTAAGTTTTATAACCCTAATCTGAAAAATGAGAAAAACTAATTGTGATTAAATTAGACAGTACTACATTTTCACATATATGCATGTGCACATGCACACGTGCGCATGTGCACTCACCCCCCCCCCACACACACACACCTCGAGCCCAGACAGGCACACAGTAAATGCTCAATAAATGGCAATTCCTATTTCTTCTCTGAATATGTATTACACTCTCAGTCTGTCTGGAGTATTGAGTCCCACTATTCACTTCTAGAAATTGTAAACATTCTTCAAATTCTGCCCAGGGGATGATTTTAACCCTAATCAACCCAGACTGAAGTAATCCTGTCTCTACACAGTTGCACAATAAATATTCTCAGTTGGTCTGTGTATCTTATAAGGGACTTACTTTATCACAATATCCCTTTATGTTATTTTATAGTTTGCAAAGAGTTTTTTCCCAAACCATTAGTTCATCTTCATGAGAATAGCAAGAAGTCAGCATTCTAACTGGAAGAGAGTTGAAGATCAGAGAAGAGTCTCTTTTCAAGGCCAACAGTGGTTTGCAGTCAGGACTAGACCCTGGGCTTCATCCGAAGTAGCTTTCTAACTACTGGACCGATAACCCACTTTCCACTCAGCTCTATCCATGTGCCAATACCCAGACACATGGTGGGCCCTCGGGGCAGGGCCATGGCTCACTCACAGTCACATATCAGGCGAGGTCTTGACATTTAATATTAAACAAAGGAATAAATGAGACCAATGAGCAAATGGGTGACAGGACTAGAAAAGCCAGCTATCCTTGGAATTTCTCTGGAAAAAACTCTCCCACAACAGTGCCATTTCAGAAATAAACATTGTCTCCCAAATAATCTTTCCTATTTCCAAGGAATTTATCATCTGTAATCATTTAGAAAATGTCTGGTGTTGAGGACTATTACAGATGTAGTTTCAAGGTCTTTTGAGTCATAAATTATGGGCCTTTATTTTGGGCTTGAAATTCATACAAATGTTAACATGATTGAATTGAACACAATATAAATATAATTGTTTATACCCAGACAAATCTGTTCACCAAAATACAGAGAATCCACTCTTTGTGTAATTCCTTTAGACCAAATAACAAAATGCAATTGTAGGTAAATTTCCCATTAGTGGCATAAAATTAGGTTGGGTATGGAGGCAATCTTTGTCTAAAATTAAAAAGATGCAATAATGGAAACCAGTTTTTTACTCTCTATGCAGTATTCTGCCAAAGTGAAAGAGTTCACATTTCATAAAAAGAAATATCAATAGATTTTTGTGTTCATGTTCATGTTTTTCTATTTTTATCAGTTCTTAATCTATCTCAGAGATATCAAATATTCACAGTAGATGCATAACTTGTATCACTAGTATTATTTATCTCTATGTAAAAACAAGAGTGATGATAATATGCATTTTAATTTATCAATATTTCATTCAAGTTTTTAGAAAGTTGATCGCTTCTGAGAGTAAAAATAAAATGTGGCCATAATATAATATAATCAATAGAAAATCACAAAGTTTTATATTAAGCAATAATGATTCATTCAACAAATCTTTCTTTTATGTCCCCAGCATAAGTCACTAAGATGCAAAGATAACCCAATATACACTATCCCTGTAATTATGAAGCTCACAATTGAGTGGAGAAGCTTATTATTGCTAAACACACAGCTAAGTGAAACCAGTCTTAAAATAAAACGAAATGATAGCTTTTATCCCCTGTACCTCGAGAAATATTTATTTCATGAAGGCTTGCAACAGAGAGCTTGGAAAGTACACAAAAATAATTCTCACAGTTTGCAGTGGCCTGTAGATAGATGGTAATAAAATAGGTATATATTAGGTATATTGTAGAATAGAGACCACAAATCAATCTGTAAGATAGATATAGGAAGCCACCAACATATCAGCAGTATTCTTATAATGTAACTCAATAAATAATTTTCTTTTATTCCAGGTGCATTTTAACATTAATTTTCAAAGTTAAGTGAAAAATCAGCCTGGGGGAAAAAAAATGAAACATTAGCTTTAATATCCAAAGGCTAGGGTTTTATATCTCATAACTCTCTAGAAAAGGTCTCAGCAAAAGAGTATTAATAAAAAAAAAAAAAAAAAAAAAACCAGGCTCAGAGTAACTAAGCCTTGGGGCTTCTGGTGCACGATATTATTTCCACAATACACCAACTGCTGATGAGGCCCCTTGTAAAAACGGAAGTCAGGACATTGATTGCATCTGTTTATCCTCTTCAGAGTGGTCGTGTCCCTATGCTATAGCATATAATTTTCTGTTGTTCATCTATGCTTTGTTAAAGAAATTAAAAACTGTCTTTTCTATATAATAAGAACACAGAATTATTTATCCATAAATAAGTTCATGAGAATCACTACCCGGCAGTATATAATAACTCAGCCTGTTTCTAACCTGTGGCTGACTCTGGTATATCATCAAATTGTAGCAGCATAGAGACATAAATTGTAGTTATTGTTGTTAAACTTGTGGTGGGAATGGAAATGACTTTTCAATGAAGAAAGAGTAAAAAAGAAAAAACGAAAATAATTTTTGAAGTGTACATGTTTTCCTGTTTAATGCACAGTTTAGCAGTACCCCAATAAAACTTACTAGAACTCTTCTATACCTTCTGCTTTGATTTTAAAGACTATATTTCAAATGTCTTGCACTAGTGTAAAAGTAAATGAAAAATGAAATAGCATTCTTCTGGCATTTTACATTATTCAAGTGCCATTATAACTTACACAAATTAATGAACCCTCATAATATGCTTGTCTGGGAACTTACAATATACTTAATCCTGCATTTATAACAATACAAAAGAAAAACCAGACAAAAATAAATAATTCAATGATTCAGAATAAATGTTGAGGCTATATTGTAACATAAATTATGTAAAAATACACACACACACACACACACACACACACACTCACTCACTCACTCACACATCCCTGAATATACTATATCCCATCCTCTCAGACATCTCCTCTATCTGTATCAATTTTCAGGTATTACTGACAAATACAAACAAGGTACCTTTTTTACTCTTTAAGAACACTAACTTTTATCCTTGAATCACATCTGTATCTTTCAGGGGAAATTACCATCAGGAACATTATTAGTATTAAAAAACTGAAATACAAATTTAGAGCACTTTCTGAATAAACTATAGTGACATACAGCTGTCAATTTTTTCTTGAGCTGACTAGCCCCTTATGCTACAGAAACATGCGACTTAAAAAATACAGTACCATTTGGTGCCTGGTAATTCTATACATAGTTTTTACATTTTGCAGCACAAAGATTTTGTCTCATGTAATAGATGCTGGTTCACATTTGGGAAATGTTATTAGATTATTTAATATAAGCACTAAGTAACTAGACTAAATTAATAAAGATCCCACTTTAAAAAAAAGCAGAGAGAGAGAGAGAGAGGGAGAACAAAATTATTCCACAAATTAAATAAAACTTCTGAAGTTGGTATTTTAGAAACCTTTATTTAATTTTCAAAATTCCAATTCTTCTGAAAAACAGCCAAAATATTGGTCAGGATATGAAAAAAATATGGTTGTGTTTAGTTATTTATTTCATAAGAGTGCCATTTAAAACTATTACATGAGAGAATAGGGCAAATGAAAAGAGAAGTGTTACAAGAAATTATTTGGGATCAGTTCTAAGCTCCTGTCACTGGTTAAAAACTATTTCATCTGGTATATATTTTCTTATTATTGTTCTCAGTTTAATCATTATCTAAAAGAGGTTTGAAATTAAAGGATTAATTTTGAGAACAGAAACAAACTTCTCTTTTCTTCCTCCTTTCTATACAGAAATATATTTGCATAAAGAGATTTCCCTCTAGCATTCCCCCCTAAAATATCTTCAGTAATCAAAGACGAAGGGGGAAAAGTATACTCTTTTAAACAGATTTCACTATATTCTAGCAGATGCTATTCATAACTATGTTCAGCCAGTGTTTCTGCATCCTCTGGGGTAAGAAGCATCCACTGAAGATCTAAAAATACAGTTGCCACACATAGTTCCCATCCTAATTAATTACATGTATTCTTTTCAGATTGGGACTCAAATGTTGCAACAAGTTTTCCTGAGGACCCAGCTGTCCACACACTTCATCACTGGGCTCAACACCTTTGGAAACCCTATCGACTACATGTTCCCAGTTACGTATTCCAGAATTGTCCTTCAGGCATATTCTGTTTCCTATAATTTAAGGTTACATAATATCTAATTTAAGGGCAATATTATGATGGTTTGCTGATTATCAAAGAAAATGTTGCCATATAATATGAAGGCAAAAAGTATACTCATTTATGTTGTACATTTTTATTCATGTTTCAACTAACCTGATTTCACAGTAATTTGTTAAGAAACTACAAGGCATAGAAGCAAATATGGCTATAACTATTACAAAATGACAACTGCTTTTGGTTTGGAGGTTTTTATTTTGTTTACTTTATATTTTTTGGTTCCTTAAAGAACATTTTAATAAGAATTACTTTCAGTATATTTTCATATATACTCTACTATTAAATCTAATAATGTATATGTTTTTCAGGATTCAGATATTTTACACTCGAAGCAATTCTAACAGTTCCTTGATTTCCATTTTTTTGGAAATGTCATATTTAAAGACAGCAAAAGAAACTTTTAAATATGGCACTACAGTTTTAATGGCTATCATAAAGAACCCAAGGCCCAATACATAGAAGGTGTTCTCTCATTAGGTAAATGTTTCTTGAATTGGATTGAACGTAGTTCTATAGTCACTATATATACAGTGATAAATAATAACAACGGTCGATTTGAGACCCCTAAAATATTCATCTGGGTCAGTAAAATACCATATGAGTCAATGCGCAACAGAACTGTGTAGAGATTTAGCAATTATTCCTGAAAGACTGTCTAGTTATCCCACAGTACCTGGGTTGAACAATTAGAGATAAAGAATTCTTTTTCTCCCCATTCCCAGTAATTTGTAGCTTAGTAAGAGGTGCTATTGACAGTGGTCATATTAAGTGAATGGTTTCCAAGTTCATTCTTAGAGCAATGTGGGCCCCACTCTCAGCTTCTGAAACAAAAGCTCCAGGGGTAGATCCCAGGAGATGCTGAAGACAAGCCAAGTCAGAGGGCAAGGGTCATGTCAGCTTAACTGTCTTATACAACTCTAGCTACAGCCCCATGAGCATGAGGATTCATAAAATACAATGAATGTGTGACAGTCACATAAGAAAGCCACTGAGATCAGGATATCCAAGTCTGATCTTGGATGCTATAGCTCTGCACATATAGGCAACTCACTTAACCTCTCTGCGCCCCCATTTTCTTTTCTATAAAATGGGGATCTAAAAGCAAAAACAGAATAAAACCAACAATAAATAAAAACATAAATAAATAAATAAATAAACCAGAACCTCCCCTCCCTGACTCAGAAAATGGTAATTAAAATAAAATAACAGGAGCTAAACTGCACTGAAATTATAAAGTGCTGTATAAACATATGCTGGCATTCATGAATTGTGAGTTAACATAAAAGAGGTAAGCATTACATTTTTTAGTATATTTTTAATGGCAAGCTTTTTTTTCTTTAAGCAAAAATGTGAATCTTCTAAAATGTCACTGGCTAACATGGCAAGTCATCTGATGTAATCAAAAGAATCTGGGCTTGGAAATCTGTTCTATCTCAGTAACTGGGGTAAGTCTCTTCATCTCTTTGAGCCTCCATTTTATTGTCTTTAGGAGAGGCCTAGAAGAGGTGTAAAGAACTGCATCTCACCACATGCCCTCTGCTGAAAAGCATCCCAGAGACCTAGTGCACTTGCAAATACTTATGGTGTCTATTTCTCACTAGACTCTAAGCTCCACAATAACAAAGTACCTGACAGATGGTAGAGACATGGAGATAAAAGGGAGAAAGAGAGGAAGGGAGAAAGAGAGGAAGGGAGAAAGAGAGGAAGGGAGAAAGTGAGGAAGGGAAAAAGGGAGGGAGGGAGGGAGGGAGGGAGAAAAGGACAGGGAAGAAGGGAGGAAGGAGGAAAGAAAGTAGATAGATGGGTGAAGGGAGGGAAGGAAGGAAGAAGATGGATGGAAGAAGGGAGAGAGCGAGAGAGAAGGAGCAAGCCAGGGCCACTGTGCCATGGTCCATGGGCAGCACTAGCTGATGCTGCCTAACTAGACTCTGTCCACAGCATCCCGCTAGCCTCCAACAAAAAGAAAACAGCATCCACACTCTTGGCACCCTGGACATCCAAAAAGACCAGCACAAGAGATAACCAGCACTCTCTAACCTTTTTGGCACCAGGGACCAATGCTCCTATGAGAATCTAATTTCTGGTGATCTGAGGTAGAGCTGAGGCAGTGATGCTAGCACTGAGGAGTGACTGTAAATACTGAGGAAGCTTTGTTCACTCGCCTACTGCTCACATGCTATGTGGCCTGATTCCTAACAGGCCATAGAGGTACCAGTCCATGGCCAGGGGGTGGGAACCCCTGTTCTAGACAGCTGCTAAAGGCACAGAGAAAGGCCTGAGAAGATGAAACCCTCAAATCAAATATTCTCATGGAATCCATGCCACCCCCAGAGATGTATTCATCACCCCTTGCAGCTCTGACATTCTAAGTCAAAACACTGCCCAGATACTGTAGGGCACAGTAATGGAGGCTTTGATTACTGTCATTTTAAAAACACTTAAGCCTTCAAAACTGTGAAAATAAACTCATTATTGAATTGGTGGATTAATTTTTCTTTCATTAAAATCCTACTTTTCAATAAAAAAATGGCAAGCACCCAGCTTTTTGTTTCTCAGGAAGGGCTCATTTTTAAACTTTCAAGGTATAGTAAACAGCTTCTAAATTCAGAATAACTGAAGGTCTGCCAGTTGGTGAGCAAAACAATGGCTATCATATCAACCACAAAAGGAAACATGGCTCAATTACGATATTTTAACTGAATATTATCCTGCCAGTTGTACCTCTTACTAAAATAGAAAAAAGCTGCTGCCTACAGACTCCTAATAGACTACTACCTGAATAAATATAATTGTGTTCGTTCTTCTTCACATTAAAATTATTAGCTAAGAGAGACTTTCCTGGGGATTCTTTTATGTTAATCAAAGATAATAACACAATTATTAGAACAAGCAAGATACTCTCAGATCAATTTTGCATTTCTATCGAACCAAACAGAAGAAATAAATTGTTTACATGCCTCCACAAATAAGTAATTTCCTCTCTTTAGAGATATAGTTGTATATGGCCAACTAAGCCTGGAGCATAACCCATATAAGTAAATAAATCTAATTCATTCAAGAAGTATGATGCTGAAAATTAAGAGCAAAGTACTGAAATCTCAAAATTATCTAATTATAAATACTAAGAAATTCCCTAGGAATCATTGACATATGAAACCTTGAAAATGTAAACAAGACTTACTTTTATTCAGGCTTTAAAATATAAATACTAGTAAAGAAGATAAAAAGAGAAAAATTATATGAGAGCTAATACTGTAAATTTCTACTATGTCCCATTAGAAAAAAGACTGGAAAGGACCCCCAAAGGCTATGGTATCAGGTGCTTTTTTTTTTTTTAATTTAACCATCCTTGAAACAACTTGAATGGTGTTTCTTTTGATCCTAATATCAAGCCACCATCAACTTCCCACCTCTAAAAGGAAGGAGAGAGACAAATCTCAAAAACATTTTTGGTCACTGTGGTCACTAAGTCAAACAGGAAAAAAAGGGATCAGTTTATTTCACTTTTTGTTGTTTTATTTGTTGTTTTAACATATGTATTCCATAATACATGGTAAGAGTATAAGAAATATTCACTACAAGAAGACTGATTTTCTTCATGTCTAAGCTTTGACACAGTGATAAGCAGCATCAGCTTTCTTTTTGTGGCGCCTTGGAGGCAGTCAGCTGCTTCAGCATGAAGCTGAAAAATCTCTTTCCCAGCCGCTGGCTGCCAGAAACTCATTGAAGTGGATGACGAACACAAACTTTGTACTTTTTATGAGAAGCGTATGGCCACAGAAGCTGCTGCTGACGCTTCAGGTGAAGAGTGGAAGGGATATGTGGCTTGAATCAGATGGGAACGACAAACAAGGTGTCCCCAGGAAGCAGGGTGTCTTGACTCGCGGGCGTGTCCACCTGTTACTGAGCAAGGAGAACTAGAGAAAGAAATTTCAAATCTGTTCCAGGTTGCATTGTGAACGCCAATCTGAGTGTTCTCAACTCAGCCTTTGTAAAAAAGAGGGGAAAGACATTCCTAATCTCACTGATACTACTGTACCTTGTCGCCTGGGGCCCAAAAGAGCTAGCTGAATTTGCAAACATTTCAGTCTCTCTAAGGAAGATGATGTCTGCCAATATGTTGTGAGAAAGCCCCTAAACAAAGAAGGTAAGAAACCTAGGACCAAAGCACCCAAGATCCAGCATCTTGTTGCTCCACACGTCCTGCAACACAAACGTCAGAGTATTGCTGTGTTGAAACAGTATACTAAGAAAAATAAGGAGGAGGCTTGCAGAATATGCTAAACTTTTGGCCAAGAGAATGAAGGAGGCCAAAGAAAACCACTAGGAACAGAATGCCAAGAGATGTAGGCTGTCCTCTCTGAGTTGTCAAAAATGAGATTTTCTAAGAGTAACAAGTAAATAAGATCAAACATCAAAATTTAAAAAAAAGAAAAGAAGAAAGATAAGCAGCATGTACCTTAATAGGCCCAAATTTTCCTCTCATGCTTACCATGGCATTGCCATATTGCTACATTAGAAGAAAGTAGTTAACCAAGTTATCCAATATCACATTAAAATTAATTCATTCCAGAAACAAAGAATAAATTACTAATTTTTAAGTTCTGATATAACACTTTTTAGTATAATTCACAGTAAGTGAAACTTATTTAACTTAAAATGCTCATGGACATTTATGTACCATTTTGTGTTTCTTATGATACTCAGAAACACTTCAAAACCAGTAGTAATCAATCAGGAACTATCTCATTCATCTGAGTGCTCTAGCCTAGTGACTGACACTTAGTAGAGGCCCTAAGTAAGCATAATAATACTGAAACATAATTGTGTTCTAAGAACCATGAGTCCAAAAATGATTACAAATTTCCTCTGCAATCATATCTATGTATCATATAATTTTATTTGTATTTTGCCAAGTAAAATAAAGAAATAATTTGCAAGGGCTTTATAATTCTTGCCCCTGCTACCAAATTATTTGATGACACAAAATGTTGGGTTAGGGTAGTGCATGTAATAATGCTTATAATAAACAAGAATAAGAGCCTTAAAAAACAAATATTTTATTCATCCATGAACCATTCCATGTGAAGCAAAACCATCTGAAAGACTTATTCCGGTATTTGAGACACAGCTACCTTTTTCTGGTCTATTCAAAACATTGTAGACTATGTCAACTCTTTAGTATGTTTCTCGCCCCTTCACTGGCAAGAGGTAAACTAGATTACAAAATGACTTCACATGAGATGTTGCTCATGTTAAATATCCAGCAATTTTCAATAAGAACTGAATTTAGACTATAAATATTTACATACCCAAATCTTTAGATAGGATCCCAGTTTTGTCTCCCTGAACTTCTAGCCCCTGCTTGGTTCATATAAAATGCAATTATTAGTATCAGAATATTTTCTTAAACTCTAATAGAGTCATAAGAGATGCTTGAGATTTCTATATTTGCCATCTCTACTATCTATTTGGAAGATAATTAATGCTTCACCCCAGGATATTCAAAATAAATGTTGCAATAATACAAAAATTCAGTTGCCCAGAGTGGGTATCCTTATACAAACATTCATTCTGGACAATTTAAGGTATTTGCTTTTGCAAATATAAGGCCTACAGATGTGTTTTACAAAAATAACAATAACATCTTGCATTTGAAATGCAGAGGAAAATGACCTTTCAAAGTCAGGACAGCACAAAGGGAAGCCACAGTTTCACCGATCTCTGGAAACCCCAATGTCCTCAGGCGGAAGCCAAGTGAGAGGAGAAGAAATCATAAATGCCCAGCTAGTCCGTCTCATCTACACTGAGGAACTGCCCAAGTGTAACCTGACCCACAGTTATTAGAGAAAATATCACCTTTGTTGTTAACTTATTCCCAGCAAATACATTTCTGTTTTCAATGGAAAAGAAGATCTGGGTTCACTCAAATCAGGCCCAGCAAGGCCATATTAGCAATTTGACAGGTGCCTGCGGGCCATACCTAATCTGCATAAAATGGAGCAGATTGCCACCGCCCTCATCTTTTTTATTTTTAAACTGGTTTTTGAAGCCGAGCATATATAAAATCTTAGAGGGAGAGACAAAGAGATGGTAGTGCATACATTTTCCTTTATGCCTTTATTTTCACTCTTTTTGTATAAACCATCTTTCTGAATGACTACTAAAGTAAAGATAACAGAATAAAAGGTACTAGGAAAAGGAGTAGGCAGGGATCACACATGTGGGGAAAAAAAGTCATATCTTTTAATAGATCTTCACAATCCTCTATGGTATAATTTTAAAATAAGTTTTAATTTGAATTTAGTGTTTTTTACATTTTGTGAAGACAGGCTAAATAAAAATATACTCTGAATTTGGGAAATAGGCTGCAGCTAGCAGAGATTCCAAGACTAATAATTATTTGTAAACCTCTGATTTATCTAAAAAAAAATTATATCAAGTATCACCCTTATTACCTCAACGTTGGCTTCTGCTGCTCATAGAATAATTTAAAGTGACAGTGCTCTTTCTATTCTAGAAACTTATAATCTAAGTCATTCGATTCAAGCCTGAGTGAATCTGAAAAATGACTCAACAATAATAAATGGTGAGTAATGTAAGATACACAAAATCTTGAAAAGAAAAATAAACAGAGGTATGTATATCAGTTAATTTTTTTTAAATGGAATTAATGTAGACTTGAAAGTCACAAGAGAGAACCATGATGAAAATATTCAGTTTCTGTTACTTCAAAAAACAGAAGCTGCTTAGCAGGGTGCTAGGGAGCACAACGAGGTTACAGGTAAAATAGTTTCACCTGAGAAACGCCATATCTTAAGTACATTCCATACCTCCACAAGTTGGTGGAATTAAGGTCAAGGAATCAGGAATGACTGGTGGTTTTGAGAGAGAATTTAAGAGGATCTTGAAGTTGCTTCACAGGGCAATGAGAAGCCACTATCGAGCATTAAGAAATGATTGAGAAACACCAATCTACCAACATCAACAAAAGGCATGCACAAGCTTTTCTAGAGCTATGGAATCTAGGATCTAGGTCATAAGAGACTTGCATAATGTGGGCCATACAGACACTAGACAAAGACTGTTGCAGTCTAGAGTAAAAAAGAATGAATGCTGGCAACCTTGGAAGGAACCACAGAATCTAAAGACAGGCAAAACAGAAAGGAATGTATGACACAAAGTGGAAAGTACTGAATAGAATCAGAAGACCAAGTCACCCAACTCCCAGTGCTTCTCAGTCTCTTCACCTTTAAATAAGATCGTAATGGCTTCCACCTCAAGGGTTGTTGAGGGCATGAAATGAGGTACTATGAATTCAGGTTCTCTGGAAATTCTAAACTGTTTACCAAATGTAAGCTTTTATTGTTGTTAATACTATAAAGAGTAGACATAATGACAAGTTTAAAATGACTATTTTTCTAGAATTTTAGAGGAAGAAAGACATTATTTTCTACAAGGGTGGATGAGAGTGAAACTCCTAAAGAGCTGATTAAATGTTCCAACATACTGAGTTTGAAGTGCTGATGAATAGCGAATCTTTGAACTTTTAAAGACAAAGATAAAGATAAAATTTAATCAAGTTAAACAAAACAAAACAAAACAAAACATGTTTGACCAAAGTTATAAAACTATGGATTCTTGGGAGTGGAGGCTATTTTGTAATACAGAAAAGAGGAGAAAATTCTAGGTGATTGCATTTATAAGTTCTTTCTATGATCTGGACTCTTACTCACTGTATTTATTTTTCACAAAAATCCTATGACATACATGAGTGTCTCCATTTTAGATTAGGCTAGATAACTTGCCTAAGGCCACAAAGATATTAAATGGCAGAGACTGGAAGCCAGGTTTGCCTGACTTCAAAGTTCATATTTTCCCCCCACATCATAGCACCTCTTCCTCTCTGGAGAACTCCAGCTTAAACTTCGAGGTACAACTTACAATACCTTTAGATAAAAATAGCACTTTTCTTATTTTCCCCAAGAAAATTAATCCCACTGTACTTATTTATTCAAAGGTAAATAACTATACAGTTCATGTGAAGTCCCCTTTCCCCATTAAACTGTAGGCTACTTACTGGAGCTCCATTTTAGTTATCCTTGTAGCTTCAGCACTGAGCTAAGCACCTAGCATAAAATAAGCATCCAACTAACAGACAGTAAATGAATCAATGGAATTTAAAGACTCCAAAATGCCACGAAGTAACTTGATCCCAACTTTTTCATGCTATTATTTTTATTAACCACCCTTATTCATTCATTTTATTTATTTATTTGTTTGTTTGTTTATTTACAGCAGAAAAGAAAAGTTTTATTAAAAGGGAAAGTACACTTCCAGACGTGGAAGTGGGCCTGAGCAAGAGAAGCATGGCTCAAAAAGGCCTCTTATTCATTTATTAAAGGTCAACTACAAGCCAGGTAGAGTTGCTGTAGGTGTCCTATATCAATACACTTATGTATTATTACATTATGTGCAATAATTGTAATTATGTAAAAATTAATTGTGTATTATAAAAATGTGTAACATATAATATATATAAATTACATTATATAATTTAATCCTTATATTATTCTATAAATAAGATTATGTACATTTTATAGATTAAGAAACAGCAGCAGAATATGATTAAGCAACTTAATATAGGTATATAGCTTCTAATAATAATGATAATAATAATATACTTTGAGTGCCTATTTTGTGACAAGCACAATGCTAGGATTTAATATGTTATCTCCTTTGATCTTCACAACAAACCAATGAGGTAAATTTTATCACATTCTGCAGATGGGAACGCCAGGGGAGAAGAAGGTTAAGTAGTCCCCCAAGATTACACAGCTAACAAGCAACATGACTACACTTTAAACTCAAGTTTTTATGTCTCCAAAGCCCACCTTCTTTCCACTATATCAAGATTCTTTCTACTATGTTATGTTGCCTAAATCTTTCTATTTTAAATACCTGAGATAAGCACTTGAGATAAAATAAATCTCTAATGGACTATTTAACCTAAACTGGTCACATTTAATAAACAGGTCAGTCAGAATTAAAAAGAACATATATGAAGGTAAAAGGGGGGATGAAGGCCTGATTCAATGCACTGAATCAGCTGTATTTTGTTGGATCCAAAATATCATATATTGTTTTTGAATATAAAAAGCACGGAGAGATGAACAAGATAGGCATGGTGCCACACTAATGAAACTTAGCGTCTACTAGGTCTAACCAACAAGCAAAGACATAATTAAAAATTTAACAAGTGCTAGCCACAAGAATAATAGGATGTTATGAGAAAGAATTATCAGATAGTCTGAGAAAATGGCCTGAAGGATGCCTTGCTTAGAAAAATTGGGGGAAAGAATGTATGCTGGTCATGAAGCAGGGAGGGTTTGGCCTAGGCTGTGATAAAGACGGCCAGTGTGGCTGGGAGCAGGAATGGGGGGAGTAAGAGGTTAAAGATGGAGGCCAGGACAGATTAGACAGAGCTTTGCAGGTCATGGAAAGTATTTGGATTTTACTTTAAACAGAAAACTGGGGAAGGGTTTTAGGCAAATGAATAGTATTATTTAATTTATATATTGAAGCCATCACTCAAGCTATACAGGGGGTCTGAACTCAAGTGGATCAGAAGTGAAGAGCAGAGAAGCCAGTTAGGAGGCTATTACAATGAGTTAGGTAAGAAGGGATGGTAGACCAGAACAGGTGTTAGCAGAGGAAATAAAAAAATATAGAGACATTTCCAAATCTTCCTCAATGCAGTATTACTGAATATGGCATTAAAAAAAAAATCAATTATATTGAGGAAAACGTGAAGGAGTTTCACAGGTATTGGGAAGGTAGGTTCTGCTTCCTAAGCTGAGTGATGAATACAAGGGTCTTCTTCTTTTTTTTTTTAATGTTAAATATATACACTGTTTACATTCTTCTGTAAGCATGGCATATTTCATAATAAAACATTTAAAATTATCAATACTGTGGGTTTTAAATGAGTACTATATTTTAGAATACTGAGATACAGCAGTCTTATCATTTCAGGCATTCTTCATAAACATCTCAGTTTGACTATTAATCAGAACAAAAAGCTCTTCACCAGCCCAAATTCTATTACTCTGGTATTTTAATTGTAATAATTAGTTAATTGTAACTATAAGTTAAACTTAAAATCTGAAATTTGATAATGTAACATCTTAGATAGCTGTGAAAATTAATCATGAATTGGTCATCTAGGAATTTAACCCAGAATTTAAAAAATTATTGTCCATAACCCCAATTAATCATAAACACAGAATGACATCCAAATACAAAGATATTTATTAAACAGTATCTGTAAAAATAAAAATTAAAAAACACTAACAACCAAAATGTCTAAAAAAATGGGATGGTTAAGTAAATTATGGTACTCACACCATCAACCATTAAGAACTCATTAAAAAGTAATGCCATGGAAAATGAAAAATGTTATATATAGATATAGTCCATTGCCTATGAAGAGGGAAGGAAAAAAGAGACTGTGTGGAATGCAGAAAACACTTTATCAGCAAAATTTTTAAGACAAGAAATAACTTGAATCACAGGTAACATCAAGAGGAGTTTTACTTTATCCTTCATACTGTTTTGTAACTTTCAAATTTTCTACAGTGGGTACATTTATTACTGCTAAATCGCTGTGCTTTCCTTGCAAATTATTAAGCAAAGCAACCTACACACAAAATGGAAGCTATTTGTATTCAGAAATCTTTGTTCTTCTATAAATTCTTGACTTACTTTCAGATAAGAAACCCTCCAATTAAGAAACCTTTTGAAATAAATATGAACAATTACAGTGCTGCCTAAAAGAACATTAATGGAGAAAGCCTTGATATTCAAAGTGGCTGGACAGGAACACCAACAAATTAAATCAATCTGGTCAGTTAGCAGAAATGTCCTATCCTTCACCATCCATTCAACGAGCATCTACACAGTGTCTTCTGGAATGGAGGATAACAAACCACCAGGGGACGCAGAAAGTCAGAAGACAATCTCTATCAACAAGGGCTTTCTTATTACCTGGCTGTAGAAACAGCAGGTAATGCAAGGACACCAAGGAAAAATCAGCAAACAGTAAATGATCCTCCTGCAAATTCCAGGGAAGGCAAACAGAGGGAAAGAACTGCCTCTGAAAGCCACGCTGAGAAGCTGAGCTGGATGAGTAAGACTTCCCCTTCCCAAATACTAAAGAGGATTGCCAAACAGGACAAGTAGCCAATGCCTACTCAAGGAAAGCAATGTTAGCACCATGGCAAGGAAGAAGAAAGAACTTTCACATAAAAACTACCATCTCAAAGGCTAGCACTCCTGATTCCTGATATGAACCTGCTTGCTCTGATTTAGCTCACTTCCCTTTACAGGACACCTCAGGAATAATTACTATGTTAACAGATAGAAGACAAAATATAAGTGGCAGCTCTAATTGCCATAACCAATAACTCTCAGTTAATAGTTACTTACCTTAATTAAAATAGTGCACATTATTTAAGACAAAGTTTTAAAATACCATAGGAAAGAGCAATACAGGATATAAAATGGCCCAGTATAATTTTGGGTGCAACCACAAAAGAAAAATATGTCATTTAAGCCAGTGATTATTCATTTACCATGTATATTTAGCATTAAAGAAGGTATATTCATTTTTAAAATATGAACACTGTGAGTATTGCTTAAATGCTGTGTGAGTCGTTTTAGGCCCCAAAATAAATAGCATTTATAAAAACATTAAATCAAATGACATTTTTAAATAAAGTCATGCAAATTCCAAACAAGTAATTTTTTAAAAAATCATTTGGCATTCATTATTTTTGTTTCCAAAGTATTATAATATATTGATTAGAATATTGGACTAACCATTTGTTTTTCCTTTTTGGTTATGCCCTTAAAATAACTGTGATGCTCTCATTGCTAAGAGCTTTAAACTTGTAAATAACCCCTCCCAGAAGCCCAAATCTCCATATCTTAATATCATGAAAGCTGGAACTGTAAAATAAAATCTGTTAGCAGCTGAAATCTTAATGAGGTTCTACAAAGACGTGGCTTTTCTGCAATGACTCAATGCATGGAAACAGTCGAGTAATTATAAATGCATGGGCTGAATGTGAGTTGGCAAATATAATACCACAGAATGTACCCAGAACTAGGGTTGTCCCAGTTCAAATGAGACTATATTCCTTTACCAGTGCAGGCACACAACTAACCTGAAATGTCTTTGGCTGAGAGATAGGTGTGAGTTCATAAAATTATGTCCCTTGACTCCCCATTTACATGGTGACAATCTGTTCTGGCCCACCAGCAGCCGGTTCTTCAACAACAAAGCACTTCAGAAGAAACACTGCATAATGTTCATTTCATTTGACATAATAGAAGCCAATAACAATTGGATTGGAGAAATGGTTTTCAAAACTTGAGGACATGATACCCTCCCCACTAAAGATTCTGGGGTCTTTCACCAAAGGACCGAATGCACTACATCAGGATGAGCACCAGAATTTGTACTTACAAAAGTGCCCACAACCAAGCAGGCCTCCCAGGGACATACTAGAACAGGCTGTGTCTCCCTGAAGGAAGGGTAGGAAAGCCAGAGGGAAAATACAAACGATAGGTGAGGAGTAGGGAGCCACTTTGGGGGGAAGGGGATGGGAGTATTCCGCCACTATCATTTTTTCAAGGAAAAGGAATTTCCTCAAAAGTATTCTCTGAACTTTCACACATATAACTGCAAACTCGGAACATGTCCTAGAAATATTTTAGTACAATTATTCATGGTAAAGAAATCAAACTCTACATGCTTATTTCTAGTTGTTCTTAAAAAGGAAAATAGAAGGAAAATGCTCTCAGGGCCAAACTGTCTCAAATCCATTCTTACTTAGGTATTCCAAAAATTTAAGAACGCTTCATTAGATGAATACTGAATGGTCCATGGTTAGTACTTTTATTTATTCTCTGTATACTGCATATAAAAACAGTCAGAATCTTTATGATTAACACACCTAACGACAAGGTAGGAAGTCAGAATGTAAACACTGTGAAACCCTTTATTATCATGATTATGTTTCCACAATTCTCACTTATTTTTCCCTAAGCCCATTAAATTCCCAGCCCTATATGTTAATAACATGTTTAGTTTTCACAAAGTGCAGTTCTTTGTGAGAAAACTCAAGGAAATAGCAACACCTTCAGCTAACAATCTACTCCGCTAAAGAACAGAGGTTTTACAGAACCTTCTGAGAACTTAGCACCTACAGAGCTGTAGGCAGTCCCTTAAGTCACCTGGCTTATGGCACTCACCACAGAAGACAAAATGAACACCTTTATGAAAGTGAACTATGCTGGGCTTACATCAGAAGAACAGACCTGAGAGATATGAAGCCATAAGGATCTTGAATATACAAAAGCTTGCTTCTCCTGAAGCTTACAATAGTTAAGCAATGGTGTTCTTATTACTCTATGGTTTAGGAAAGCAGACATCAAAAAGATGAAAGAAAATACAGGTGTGAATCTATCACAGTTGTTTTAGGGGAAATGATTTAAAAGAGTTGCGAGGCTGGATAGTCACAAAAAATGTGAAAGACTATAAGTAGGCATCATCATGAGAAACAGTAGTAATAAGGTTAACATTAATAGAGTAGAATGTCATGCTTTAGTCATTAAAATAGTATCTCACTTAATCCTTAGAACAGTCTTAAAGTAAGGAGGGCTCTTAACCCATTTTATAGATGAAGTATAGAGGAATTAAGTAACTCTCCCGAGGTGAGATGCCCTACGAAGTAATGAGGCCAGGATTTGAGCACTACACTAAAAAACCTTCTGTGTGGCTGCTTAGGAAGTTCTCCCATGAGCTAAAATTTTTACGATTCCATAAAAATTGTGGAAAGTGAAGCAGAAAAATAGTAGCAATCTCTAAGAATCTTAACAAACTGATTCCAGCTCAGAAATCTTAGACATATGAACCTTGCTAATTTTAACAAAGTTTTTAAGTGAAGTCAAGGACCAAATGATGATCTAGGAAAAGACAGAACAACTGTTTAACAGAGATGATATTGTGTTAAGAAGATGAAAAGATAGAAGGCAAAACTACCCAATTACTCACCTATCTCCATTTCATCTGCTAAAGCAAAAGAAGCTTCAAACTGGAAATGCTAGAACAAAAGCTAAGAAAGCCTTGAACGCTAATATAGAAAATAAAGCAATAAAAGAACATAAGGCTGCTATAAATGAGCCTAAGTCTCTTGACCCAGAGAATTCACATCCTAGTGTATTAGAAAACTTGCACAAGTAATTTCTGACGGTAAAAAAAAAAAAAAAGTAAATAAGTATATAAAATCATGAAGGAAGAAGATTCTAAAACAAGTCAAATTTTAACTCAATATTCAAAATTTGAAAAGTAAAAAAAGTTCAGTCCACAAAGTGTAAATGGCAAACTAAAATCATGTCCCTAGATCAGGGTACAGGCATGGCAGAAGTATCTGAGAAAATCTTTCATGATATTTTAGTGGACCTGACAGATAGCACAGTTAAGTAGCTTGTGCCTTGTTGAATAATAGTCTCAAACAGCCAGACTTCAAGATGGCCATCGGGTTATGAGCCAGTGCTCTGTCTTTGTCCATTTAACACTTTGCCAATGATTTAGATAAAGATGCTTGTCAAATTTGTGGAGTTCACAAAGTCAATATAATTGATGACATAATTTAGACTTAAAATTATCTCAATGGGTTACTAACACTTGACTAGATAAAACAAAATAAAATTTAATAAGAATGAGTATATTAATGTGCATGTCTGTGTGTATATGTGTGTGTGTGTGTGTGTGAGTGTATTTGTAAAACTTTGACCTTACCTAAATTTATGTGAAAAGAAACAAACAACAAAAACATGATATATTAAAGTGACTTAATATGAGCTGCTATTGGGGATATCTGCTAAAAACAATTAATGCACTTACAGAAAGTGAGGATCACAAGTGAAATAGTAAGACGAGTTCATTTCTGAGAGCCATGACAGCTAGAGGGCAACCAGACAAGGGACCAAAGGTACACACAGACTTCTGTATTTGGTTAGCCTACAAAAGAATCCTAGGAGAGGGCATGGTAGTTACTTTCCACATACCTGAGTTGTCCTACAAACAAAGGACAAAGTACTAGTACACTTTGTGTAAAGACTATTTCCTTTACAATCCTCAGGAATGGTAAAACCAGAACACTTGTGACAGATATCTACAGCCTCACAAAGTGAGCGTCCCATCCCTGCAAAAAGCCAAGAGCAGGCTAGATGATACTCCACCTAAGAATTGGTAGAGATTCCTGCATATAGTGAGGAGCTGAAAGAAATGATCTCTAATCATGTTTTACGGCTCAACTATAATCCCAATAGCCCATTCCAGTTTTTCTCTTTTCACAGCCAGCCCTCTACACTACTCAGCTCTGTTATTTTAATGGTGATCTATCACTGTACAGTAGGGGAGAGGATTTACATTAGATTTGTTGATTTACAAAAGACATTGATTAAAATAAGAGTTAGAAAGCTGAATTTAGATCGCATGTAAACTTCCAACTGTTTACAGAGCAATATCTGGCTGTAAAACATTGCACAGTCATACTATTTCCCTGAGGAATAGCTTTTTCCATGGACAAGATGGTGAATTAACACATTTATTACGGCAAAATTAATCTACGCCCTACAAATCTGTCTACTGCACATTTTCAAAACCTTACTTTAAAAATCCAGACTAGATTTTTCTATACCATGGTGTCATAACAAATGTCAAGATTTTATAAAGGAGAAATTTTTTTCGGAATATGCATCCTGTTTAGCATTATTTTGTTTTTAAAGATTGGTCACAGTGCAAACGTCCTTTCTACTACAGGGGGTAATGTTAAAAATTCAATTCAAAAGAATCTCTAGCTCATCTTCACAATGTAATGATACTGCTTCTAAGTCTGGATTTAATTACAAGTGTGCAAAGAATAAGGGAGGGAGGAATTTTGTCATCATGGCTCCCTCTCTCTCTATCACTGCCATCTTCCTTTTTACTGACTTTTTATTTATTCATTCATTCATTCATTCATTTATTTATTTTGGTTTGTAGATACTCTATAGGCCAGAGTCATTAATAACCTGTGCAAACAAACTATTATAGAAATGATGAACTGCCTTTCTCTGTATGTGTTAGTTTAGCAGGTAAGTTAGTTTAGCTATTTGAGAGATTCAAAAAGTGCTATAGAACAAAACCATTCATATAGATAGATAGATGGATAGATAAATATATAGATATACATACATATGTATGTATGTATATATATATGTATATGTATACATATATATGTATGTATGTGTGTGTGTGTGTGCGTGCGCGTGTGTGTATATATAGTCTTCCTTGCTCCCTGAAACTAAACCAGGACTCCTTGAACTCTGACCTGAAAGGATACTTGGTCAGCCAAGCCTAATCCTAGGTTCTTAGATTAGTTTAATGACATTTGAGGTAGCTGGGATCAACCAGGCTGAATTTTGTGGCCATGTTGTAAAATGAGCTATTGTTCCTCTGGTGGAGTATTCTCATCTCTATGGTATTTGAGTTAAACTGCTATTACTGATGACCCATTCCTCAGTGCAGATAACTGGACAATCAGAATAGGACCGTATTAATGCCTCTTTTATCAATATTTTCCAGTATAATCTGTAAACTTTGCTTCTTCCCAAAGAACTTCTTCCCAAAGAATGCTGGTAATTATCATCCTTACCAGTCTCCAATCTTAAAGGGAGATTACAGCTCTGAAAAACTGACCTCCCAGCACATGTTGCTATAACATTAACTATGGAATATTTTAGGCTGCAGTTCAAGAAGAATGAATGCACCATTATTCGAACCAACTGTTCAGGGTGGTCACTCTATTTTTTAATGCAGTGTACTACACAGGAATGACATCATAAGGCTATCATAAAAGCAAGTGTTAAAACCTACGATGAATTTTCCTACTATAACTAAGCAGTTAATAAGTGTAAAAGTAGATCAAAACATACACTTATGGTCTGGTAAAACATTTACATCCACCTTTGCAAATATAAAAAAAAAAAAAGTTTTTTTGAAAGCCGTAAAAGTCCTTTTTGCCTCTTACTTCGAAAGCACTTTCAGTGATTTTAGATGCCTGGAGACTTTTTTCTAATTAAAGAAGCTCAAATAGCAATCGCTAATAAATGGCATTTATTGATCTTGGGTAGTTTCTTTCTTCTTAGGATAAAGATCCCATTTGGGCCATATCACTATATATCAAATTCAAATCACAATGTCTTACTTCCTCTACTCCCACATACATTCTCTTTTCATTGGCTAACAAAACTTCCTTTGCCACCTCTAACATGATTTCCTTCAAAGTCATTGTTTATGTCTAGAAATAAAAGTTTTTTTCTCTTCCCACCTTTGTCATCCCAGTCTCACTTAAAACTTTACTCCATCCTTATTGAGTAAAATTTATCATACAGAAGCTCACCAACTATATTTATGCACGACCCTCTTTAATTTCCCTTGCTTTTATTTGCTTTCAAACAAGAAGTGAAAGAGAAAGGAGATGGTGTTATTACAAATGGATATTGTCTTATTTTCCAATTATATGTTTAAACAAATATTCTTTTAATATGAATACCTACTATGTTCTAGGCACTATGCTAAAAGCATTATTTGGATGTCATTTAACCATCACAACATTATGAGGGCAGGTACTATTTTTATTTACAGATAAATAAACTGAGATTTATGAAGATTATTCAATGTCACACTTATTCAATGTCACAAAGCAAGCAAGTGATAGAGTCAATATATGAACTCTTGCAGTGTGACATCAAAGCCAGTACAATTGATAACTCCAATTGTAATTGGGTCTTCAGTGTTCCAGGAAAACTGGAGAGTGGGGCAAGCATATCAAAAAATGATTAAGGACAGAGATCCATGACAGAATGTGGTACAGCTAAAGAATAATGAGAAATTCAGCTCTGAATGAAGGTGAGCAAAATACAAGCAGTCCTATGGTCAGAAGAGAATGAAAAGGAAAACTTCAGACATGTTGTGGGGCCCCTAAATGTAGGAACTAGAAAAGCACTACTGATCTGAGAGCAAAAAAGGCTACTTGAGACAGATGGGGGTAGACTGTGAGGATGGAGTGATGCAAACTTTGAAGACATTTAACAAGAAAAAAATAAAATATGGTAGTGGCCTGGGTCAGAAAGTAAATATTGAGAGTTTCTGTTTTAGTTTGGGGGAGTCTTAATTGAGCATTTCTGTAGACTAAACATAAAAAGTTGATAGAGAAGGAGAAATAGAAGTTACAAGAACTCTAGGGACAAATGACGAAGCAAGGACCCCCAAAAGGACACCTCATATAGGTCCACAACCCGCTAACACGCACAGCACACAAAGATGAGCGCGCCTGCATCAGCATTTCATTATTTTGTCTTCTGTGCTGTTCCTATATTCTCTGTGTGTCATTGTCTTCTCTTCCCAACGAGGTAATAAGTCCCCCAAGGGTAGGAGCCAAATTTTATACTTCTTTTTATCTCCCTTCATACTTAAAACAATGTGACCACATCTGAGCTAGTTAAATGTGTCTTATGGTGGTTTGAGGAAGAAATCAGAGATAAAGCAAAAGAGGCAACACCTCTGAGTCACAAATGAAAAATAGAAACTGTATCTTCACTTCGAATGATACGAGCTGCCTGAGATGGAACTGTAAAATATATGGAGAACGTAACTGAGCTATTTATTAGGAAAAGACGTGTAATAAATTGTCACATTGTGAACAATCCTGTTAGAGCAAGGGCTCAGGAGTGAATCTGTTTTCTCTTTCTCTTATAGTAACTAAAAGCAAGTACACCTGATAATACCAGTGCCAAGAAAAATTACAGAGCGTTGCTTTTCAAAATATATTTTAAGTTAATACATGAAATACTTTTGCTAGCTCTTCAAATTAGGAGAAAACATTTTTCAATAAAATTTGTATCTTCTCATAATCTGTATGCTTATTTTTATAACTTACTCAGTGTTTAATCTGAAAATAATATTTAAGTGCATACATAATTATTTCTTAGCACTATAGAAATAACATAAAAATATATTTTTTATAAAAATGTATTTTTTTATTATTTAGCTCACAGGTTTTGAGATCCTCAATTTTATAGATTAAAAAACTGAGGTTCAGAAAAGTGACTTCTTTACATACATGCATGCCTAACAATAATATCAGACTTTTATGTCAGAATTAAACCTGATTTTTACTAACTCATTGTCCCATATTCTTTGATTAGCTAAACCTAAAATTGAAACTGAACTCTTCAGTTGTTTTCTCTGAATACAATCAGAAGTCCTGCTGGCATGGTTAACTTGTTGCCCCTATACTCTCTGTCTTCCCTGATTTCCCACTATAGATTCACAAACAAGCTGCAGCCAACACTGCTACTTATCTATCTGATTGATATCCACTCTCCCTCATTTTTCTAAAGAATCCCAATATTTTTTTCTGAGTAGCATTGTATCAAATAGAAAATTGTATTTCTTAGGCTCTCTAGACCTGAAGCTGAGATAAATGACAAAGTCCTGGGGGAAGATGTTCCTTCTAAAATAATAAAGACAGAGCTTCCTGAGGAGAGGCGTTTGGTCTTCTGTCCTCTTTCCCCACCCTTTTCCTGCCTGGAATCTGAACTGAATGTCTGGAGGTACAGCAGCCATTCTGCGACCAACAGTAAGAAGAGAGGCCAGAAAGAGAACCAGAGCCCACGTCCCTGGAGGCATTGGCAAATTCTGTATTGGCCTAGGATAGTCACCTAAATGAGACAAATAAAACCCCTATTTGGTTAAACTACTGTTGTTTCTGCTACACGTAGTCACTTACAATCTTAACTGATTAATGCATAAGCTAACATCTTACTATGCACTGACATATTCTTAACATATCACTCCCCTGGCTCAAAGTCTTTCAGTGGAGATCTCTAGGAGATCGCTAAATAAACATTAACTCTTTAGCCTGACTTCCAAGTTTCTTTACAATAGATTCTTGAGCCTGATACCTTCTAAACATATCCTGCATAACAGTCAAACAGAACTCCTGCCAATTATCTCTCTCACCTCATCTCTGCCTATCGAATTCCTACAGTCTTGTTAAGGCCCCTTCACACATCACCTTCCTCATCAGTCTAAATGGATCCTTCCAGCCTGATGAGATTTCTCCCTCTTTTGAACTCCTAAAGCAATTTTGTTTGTCCCTCTCCTATGGGACAGCCACTAGACTCATGTGCCTTACACAAAAGGCACCGTGAGGGCAGAACTTTTTCATTTGGATGTGGAAACCCCCGCCCCCACCCCTACCCGTGGCACAGTGCCTGACACACTGCAGATGATTAATAATCACTTCTTAAATTGAATTAATAAACACTTCCCCCTCTCCTAATGCATCTCTGACTGAAGAGTCCACGCCAACACTCTAATGACTTATGAGGGAGCATGTGTGACAGCAGGAATAAGCTGAGCTGCAGTTCAAACTGCTGTATTGTTTTGACACCAGCACAAGTGATAATGGGCTGTTACTCGGTGTGTCAAAGCGCTCACTCAAGACTCCTGTGCCAGCCTCTCCTGCCTGTCACAATCCCCAGTCTGCAAAAGCCTTTCCATTCAAACACCATGTGGCTTCTGCATAAGGAAAGCCTATGGCTGGTCACTCTTCTCCCAATGGATCACAAATGAAACAGAAAGATTCCAGCAGGGACAGGATCTCACTGGGACCCGCTGGCACACACCTGTTCCTCCAGGAATGACCCCTGGCATACTTGCGAGAGAGGGATAAAGGAGCACGATGCTGTGGCAAAGAATTAGTTACAACAAGGGCAGAACGGCAGTATCCTGATTAAGTAAAGGCTATACCACAGCAGTACTGAGAAAGCAATAAAGTTCAGATTGCAAAAAAGCTGGGAATAATAAGAGGAGAAAAAATCTACAGGATGAGAGCCTGTGCAATTTGAATACAATCTAAAAAACAAAATAACTCAAATAAAAATGAAAGCCATAAATTTTACATATTAAAATATAGGGCCTGAAATAAGAAACATGCTCTTCTTCACATAACAAGTACACACCTCATGACTATAAGTTCCAAAAGAAAATGTTATATTCAGTAATAAAATAGTTCTAAGTTGTCATCTGCCCAATGGCCAAGGTCTCAAATAAATAATTGTTCAAACAAGCTAAAAAAAAGTGACTGTTACATATGCAATTAATTGAAATGGAGACTGTCATCAATATATTACTATCGAGCAGAAAAGCTGCTAATCATTAGCCATATGAGTCATTGATGTGCTATGTAGTATTTTTTTTTAACTTATTAGCTACTGTGTATATTATAATTGATACTGGTTTAACAAGCATTTAATACTAATGATGTGTGCAGTATAAAAAACAAATATGAGTGAACATTAATAAGATAACATATAGGATACTGAAATTGCATTAAAATGCTGTAGATAAGTCCTTTAATTTGATAGGAAGGTGAATACATTATTCATAAAAAATTTAACTAAATGAATTAATCACTCACTCTCCCAATGAGATTGTGTTTGCTAGATGCCCAGTAGCCCATCACTTCTCTAATGCATCCCCAGCACAAGGCTGTTTTGGCCATGTAAACCTGTATGATTAGAAGCTAAACCTGTGGCACCTACATTGTGTTCTTCCTGGTCCAGCCCTTCTCCTCCTTGACATGATGCTCCATTCTATTCTCCAAGGCCTCTGAGGGCAGCCTCCAGAACTAGCACCTTGAGCCTTGTCCTTCTCTGTAGGGCTACTCCCAGCCCCACCAAGACTGCCTGCCTGCCAACTTGTAGCATCATCACTGCCCCAGTGCCACTGCAAATGGCCACAGGGTAAAGGAGGTAGCTGTCATATGCAGAGGCCTGAGTGGAGGTGAGTATTTGGGAAAGTTAAAAATAGGACAACTGCATCCAGAAGAACTTGGTAGCAGCCACATTATAATATTTGGCAGAAGAAACATTTATTTCTATTTTAGTGTGTTTTAGTTATTTCCATAAAGGTATGGTTCTATTATACCAAACTGGGCTATTTTGCCTATGATCTAGTGGATTAAACTTTGTGGAAAATTGAATGAATTTAAAAACTACACAATTTTAAAAATACTACTTTATGTACAAATCTATGAATGGATAATTATCAAATAGGAGACTATCCACTAATAATTATATTTGACTTTGAAGTACACCATGCAATTTTTGATACAGATTTACCTTCATAATTATATTTTTCTTAGAATATTATTAGCTTTCAGTTGGTAATTCTAATATTAAAATAAACACACACCAAAACACAGTGGGACCACACATCTACTAGCTGGCAGTAGCAAAGTCTTCAAATGCTGTGTTCTCCCACAGGTAATTCATGCTTAATTTTTTTTTTAGAAGAGAATATTGGTCCAAAAAGGGCAAATATTAAAATATTTAATATTTTAAATATTAAGAAAAGGGAGAGAAGTAGTGAGAATGGAAGAAGACTACAGAGGTAAGGAGAAAGAAGTTAATAATTCTAAATAAATTAAAACTGCTACTTCAAAAGTTTACTGCCCTTGCCTTGTTTACCAGCTAACTGCATTATGCTGTAATGTAAACAAAATATAACATAACAGGACCTAATGTCTTTATCTATTAGGCCTTTTAGTCACACAAATGTTACTATTTACTTCTTTTTTTTTTTTAACCATGTTCATTTAGCCCAGGTAAAAGTGCACCAAAGTAAAGGGATTCAGCAGCAAAGCTTTCTCCTGTGAGATGCTCTAGGAAGGAGAGTAAAAAGGAGCTGTGATTCAAAGGTGACATTACAGTCAAATTTTCCAGGATACAAATACCTACTGACAATGTGACCCCCGGGGGAGAAATTTACATTCCTTCCGCTCCACACAGTCCCAGATTCTTGCTTTGAGGCAGTTACACAAGTGGAATCACGTCAGAAGAAAAGATATGAGCAACTATTTTGGAGGAGGAATGGAAGGGAAAATAGCCTGTGTTTCAACACAAATGTGAAAAATGTTGTGCTAAATAAGGTGGCGTCACTGTAATCGAGTTGCATTTGTACTTGGATAACACGATATTTAGAACTCTATAGAGTAGAAGATTGAAGAGATGCAAAATGTGTGTCAGCTGACTTAAAAATTTAGCTTATTTGATTACAAAACCATCAGTGAACATTTAAATTTCATTTGTCATTAATAAACACTATTGCATTTTTTAAAATACACAATTTCAACCAGATGGTGTTGGGGGAAATTTTCATTATATTGTCAGAATATATAAAATATACATTAAATGCTTTAGGGAAAAAAATGGAAAGAGGCAATGCATTACAGAATACTTTATCCACAAAAAGGAAATTAACTCTTTTCTTTGCCAAAGAATAGGATTTTGTTGATCAAGACCCATGAATATCAGAGGATTTATTATTATATCACAAGAAAATCAAAGAGATTAAGGAAACAATTTGGTAATTCTTAGCCACTATCTCAGAATGACGGGCTGGCTATATGACTAGAAGCTACATAAAACAAAAGAAATTAATATATCTGGCTTCTGCACTGTAAAGTAATAACAATAATAATTACAATAGTTATTAACATGTACCAGATCCTACCCTGTGCAAAGCACTTTATAATGCTTGTTTCATTGACTATTTCTAACAACCTAGAGGGAAGGTATTGTTGTTACCCCTATTTTATGATGAGGAAACTGAGGCAGAGAGTCACAGAGTTAGAAGTAGTAGCACCACGTTAAAAGCCCAGCAGTCAGACTCTTACGTCCACAAACACCTAATCACCACTCTACTACCCTGTCTTCAATAAGAACAAAATTCTAGAAGACATGGAATTGGAGATGTAAGCCTGTTACACCACGTTTGATAGCTCTCGGCTGATCTGACAGTTAGATGCATTACACCACGATGATCAACTGTTCGCCATGAGCAATTCCAAACAGCGCCTTAGAGAAAAGAAACTAGCAAATCAATATACTTATAACCGTTCATTTTCATTCGTTGAAAATTAAATATTTTTTAAAAACTAATGTACAACTGTGAAAATTTATCAGTGACTTTTACTTTCTACTCAGTCTGGTTGACTGCTACATCCTTACAATGCTGTACAATACTATTTGTTGTTTGATTTGTTTTGTTTAATAAATTCTAACAGTTAAATTAGACAACTATTTTCAACCAACTTTTTGTTACATATAATAGAAAATGTACCTAAAAAGAAAACATCACATAAAATATCTAATACAAGCCCAGTTATATAGAATAATGCCTTTTGTATGTCTGAATTCATCAGGGTAGAATCTGATACAAAACAAGCCAATATCTCCGTTATAGAGTTCTGTTTATGTCTTTGACCCAAAAATCTGGTCTTTACTCCTGCTTCTTCCCAGCCATCACGAATAAACTGTCATGGATCACAAAGGGGACCAGGTTAGTGATTCTGACAGATCCAGTGAAAAATCCATCACTGCCCAGCAAAACCAACACTACTGGCAATCAACCCATTATCAATCCTCTCCTACACAGAAAACAACGCTCTTTATTTTCCCAGAATCCCTAGTACTACAAACAGAACTATTTTGGTTCCACACATTTCAGAGCCTTTTTTAAGTTCAAGACAAGCAAATGACTGTGGCAGCTTGGGGACACAGGTCCTTTGAGAAGTGCTTAAACTCACAACACTCAAATTTTGATTTTTAGCCTTCTACCACCACAGAGACCTACAACACACTCTGTTTTTAGTCCAGTAAGAAGAAAAAAGAATTCTTACTCAGTCTTACTAAGAATAAATTACCCTCCAGGAGAAGTCAACACATACCTTCCAGGAAATTATTAAATTACTTGAGAAAAAATTTTCTAAATGATACCCCAGTGCCCTGAAAATGGCCCATTCTCCTCACAGGATAAAACAAGTTACTTCTGAAGAGTAAGTGCATGTTAAAGAAGGTCAATTAGAAAGATATATCTGCATTCCATGACTTTGGAAGTTCAACCTGGGCTTTGCTTGACAGCATGTTTTTTAAAAAAATTTAGTATGGGTTGTAAATCACCTCAGGATGCCCCTGTGAAAGCAGAGCCGCCTGGGAAGGTTGTGTCATATTGTAGCACACTCAGCTGCTCCATCCTCACGAATGGCACTTGTAATGAAAACACTGCCATATATCTTGATTTGTCAGAGAACAAATCAGTTTTATCTGTTCATTTTGTGGTTTAGTGTCATAGGTATTTTAGAAAACATAATTTATAATTCCTCATGCAATTATATATGAAATTAAATCATCTCACTTTTCCAGAAGCATCAAAATATTTCAGGTTAAGTAGAATGCACTTGTAATATCTTTGAAGTTCTCTTCCCCCAATCTACTACCAGAAAAAATAAATAAATAAAGGAAAAAGAGGAAGAAATATGTAGTATTGTAATGAGCTAGTCTAGTTCTCTTAGGTCAGGTACTGTAGAGGCTTTTAGGTATGTTCCTAATAATGACCCACTATCACAACAATGCCTAGTAATGTCATAGAGAGGCAGGGGTGTGTGGGTAAGCCACTACCTTGAGAAACAGAATGACTGTGTTTGAATATTTGAATCCTAGCTGTGTGGCCTTAGGTAACTCACTTAACCTCTCTGTGCCTCAGTTTCCTCAGCTGTAAAATGTAGATAATTGTACTTATGCCACAAATGGTTTGTGAGCATTAAATGAGTTAACATATGTAACAAACTTAGAACAGTGCACATAAAAAGCTCTGTGTTCACTTATCATTATAATTAGCAACAATAAACATATCACTTTTTTTAAAGGACTAAACTCACATAAAAACATAGCAAGACTATATCTTATACTGAGACAGTTTGATGGAAGATTAGAGAAAAATATCCTATTGGTGGGTCCTTGTTTAGATGATAAATGTATTATTTTAGTAAGCTTCAATACAATATAGCCAAGATCCCTTATTAACTACTAAGGGACATCTCAGTCTCCTGGGAGAACATGCCACTCCTGTGAGTATTTTAATCCACCTGGTTTACAACAGAGTTGGGTCTATTCTTTTTAATTTACCTGATTAAATTATTATCTGTCAAGAGACTACCACAAATTCATAATCTTATCATTAGTCCCAATGGGAAATTTCCCCTTAACAAGACAGAAAAGCAGTTTTTGATCCTAATTGCATTAGTTTAAACTGCAAATGGGTGCATTTTAATATCCATCAGGGTTTATTATTAAAAAAAGAAAAAGAAAAAAGAAACATAGTAGCAAGTTATAACTTAATATGTTATATAAGATAATTCTGATTTGTATAAAATCAGATAAAACCACTGATTTCATAATTTAAACTTTTTTCATATGAATTGGTATTTTTGCTTACATGAGTATATTTTAATAGGTAATGAGTTATATAACTCCTGACCAATCATTACTATGTTTATAATGAAAACCCACCTAAATATTTATTGAAAGCAAATACTTTTCTCTATCCAAGGGCCACCGACATAATCACGTAGGAAGAGAATGATCTCCACCTTAGAAGACAAACCTCAGTGTGAGCTGAATGACTCCAGAAAAGCATACAGGAGGGAGATGATCCGAATGGTGCCAGTGACACTGTTGGAAAGGGTGCAGGGTAGGTGTCCGAATGCATTTAAATTCTATCTAGGCCCATCTCACACCTGCTAAGCTACAGGGAAGACTATGAAAAGAAACTGGATCACTCTTAGAACTCTAAAATTCAGCAGGGAGACAGACAGATGCTCTTCTCTTCTCCATGCCCAGAGGATCCAAGGTCTGGTACAACAAACCACCAAAAGGCATTACAAGCCATTGCTCCTGCAAGCAGGGGGCTTTCATGATTTGCTTGGCAAATTCCCTACCCAATAGTGGGCTGTCTTCAATCAATTTAAATACAGGAAAAACCTTCCTCAAGAGTTTCCCCCAGTGACTCTTTCAAAAAATTTCCATTCTATTGCACATAGCACAAAACAGAGGCTAAAATATGGAAAAACTGTCATCAGTTATTAATGCCTGGGACATCTTAAACACAAGACTGTCATTGTGAAACTAGTAAGCACTCAGTAACTAACCCACACAATGCCATGTATGCATTTTTAAAGAGGAAAGAGACCAAAATGTGGGTAAGAACAAAACTATTATAAAAACAAATATGAAATCAATTAACTAAAGTTTCCTGAATGGCACAATGTCTTTTTACTCTTCTCCACATTAGAAAACTTAACTGTTTGCCACAAGGCAGAGGTACGAAAGAAAGTAGGTCAGTACTGTTTTAAAAAAGTAATTAGCCATTCACCTGCAATGAAACCAAATGGAAGAAATTTATTTTCAATGGATATCTATATTCTCACATAAATGTTGGAGTAAGTCACTCTGACTGTCCAGCATGGGCTAGGCACAGCATCTGTACTTAACACCTCTGACTACTATTTAACTGTTTACTCCTAAATCCTTCTCAATAATCAAAAGAAAGCTAATGTTTCACATTTGATTTGAAAACCAAAAGCCTCATTATTATGTATTATTTGAAATAATAAAAAATATTTAAGTTATACATTATAATATTAAGTGAAAAACCAAAACATTACATATATGTGATCTTGACTCTGTAAAAGAATGCTACAACTATAACTAAAAAGGAATGCCTTTTAATATTATCTGCAGTTATCTCTAGGTGATTGGTTCATAGGGGTGGGGGTTGTCTCTTTTTACTTTTTCTGTATTTATTTTTTAGATTGCTATAACTAATAATCATTAGCTTTTTATTAGAAAAAGATATTTTTTAATTTATAACTTTACGAGGAGCTTAGATATACAAAATGGGGTCTCATAAAATAAGATCGCATAAAAAGTCATCTCAAGACAGCAAGTTCAATTGTTGTTTAAACTCAAAACAAGCTTCCCACTCAATTAAAAAATACATATATTCAGTTACCAATTCCAAAATGTCAATAATTGGTTTATGTTTATAAAATATAATTACTGTTAGTTTGAATTCTATACTAAATTGACAGACTCAAAATATAATGCCACTGAATGGGATATTGGTTAAGTACACATTCTCTGGAGCCAGTTTTTGGTGTCAGCCAAGCTATTTACCTCTCTGAGTCTCAGTTTACTCATTGGTAAAATGTGGACAATAATACTATGTGCTTCATAGGATTATTATTATGAGGATTGAATGTTAAGCACCTAGAACAGTGCCTGCTACATAAGAAGCACTAAATAAATATTAGTATTTAATATAACTAATCAATTAATAATATTAATTTTACTAAATATATTCACAACATGTCTATTATGTAAAAATTTCAGTTTGTCTCACATTTGCTAAACCATGGCTTAATATAAGCTAGTTCTGACAATGTTATCCTATTCCAAACATGAGTTAATTTATATAGGTAAATTTTTCAGAAAACTGAGGCTTAACCTTTTAAGTGCCCACATCATCTTATTTTTATTCCTCGAAACCCACTCAAAACCTTTAATTTTGTTCTAGCTAAGCAAAGCCTAAATTTGCTAAATTTATACAAGATGGAGAGAACAAGGCCAAAATAAGCATAATACATATAATGTCAGGTCCTACCTAACATTTTATTATACATTTATGGTTTACTTTCTATTTCCCTTACTGGAATGTAAGTCTCTTGAGGGCAGGAGGCACTATATGTTTGGTTTTTGGCTGTGTCTCCAACACCTAGAACAATGCCTGGTACATAATAACCACTCAATAAATATTTGTTAAATGAGTAAAACGATAATGTGTGAGAGAGCCAGATAATTAAGGTATGATCTTTAAAATGTTCTGTGTAGTTTTCCTCTCCATAAAATGGATGCAGTAAAACACAACCACATTTTTTTTCCAGTGGTACTCTGAAAGACTAAAGATCTTAATAAAGTGATTTCTTTCCAAATAAGTCTGATATACCTTCTATTGAAGAGTACCTAAAGTAGGCCCCCTTTCAAAGAAGTTCCTCTCACCCCAAGGAATCACTGTCTTCATAAAAATAAAACATGACATTTAGAATTGTTACTTAATACTGTGGCTCTGGAGCATATAGTCTCAAGTAAAACCACCATCTGAAGTTGGTAAAACTGGTCAGAGCTTTTGATCTAGAACAGACTGCCAGGATGGTGGGCCCAGCTTTCATCTGGCAGATTATTAAGCCTTGTAGAGCCAAATCATTGAGGACAGAGGTTTGACTGTGCTATGAGCTTTCCAGCATCTCATTCTTTGATTTACAAAACTGACAGAAAGAATATGTCTGATGTATTTCTCTGCCGAGCTGCTTCGAGCTGGAAGCAGAGAGGAACCTCCTTGGGTGCTGTGTATTTGCATATAGCCTGCAGCAATCTTCTCCAACCTGAGTAAAGAGCTTGTAAAACATTAGCGCAGATTTGCTGTTCTGTCCTGGGTAATAGATATTTCTTCAAGCTGAAAAGAGGCAGACAGATAGAGGGAAACCTTTGTGTTATCTCTCATTGACACACAGATAATTTTGCCAACTATTGTTCTTGAGCAAGCAAATGGCCTGCACTCTAGAGCCTTGATGTAAGACTCTTTAGAGCTCTCAAAGCTGCCATTGAAAAGGGGGAAAAAAAAAAATTCATTTCAAAGTGCTGGGTTTTAAATGCTCATCACAATCATGTGAAATCTATCTGGCACCTTCAAAACCAAACCAAGGTGCCTGTAAGTGACCAAATAGCCAGCTAGATGCTGGCTTTTCACGCCTACCTCCCATAACCACCACTAAGCTTGTCATGTGTCTCTGAAAGCACTGCAGGTAAAAGAGATCCCTAACATCTCAGGGTTCCCCTTTGTGTGCCAAACTACATAAATAAGTAATAAACAAACTGCCCACTTACTGATCTGATGCAGACAAATGAATTTTACAGAGTTGAAATCTGATAAGAATTTGAAAATACAGTATTGTATCTGAGAAAATTTGGACAAAGTATAAATGTAAACTGTATGCTAAAATAAGAAGTGAAAGATCTACAATTCTGAAATTTCAAAATTTCACAAGGAATTAACTGAAATTATAAGAATTAGATGGCAGAGTTCTTATCCATCTTTTTAGAAAAATGAAGCAGGGAGGTTTAAAAAAGCATTTTAAGATTACAAAATATTCTATGGCCAAGATTTTTTTTACTGTCTATCATGAATGTCAAAATAGACTTTCTTTAGAGCTAGAATATGACAGTATACCTGAGAGCTGTATCAATGGACTGCTTAAAATATAAAGGATCTACCCAAAAGGTAACAGCACTATCTATTGCAGCATTTATAAGTGTTTTAATAAATGTGTTCTTTACCAAATGAGTTCCTTGAATGGAATCAGTACTGCCTCTCCTTAAAACACAGAAAGACCTAGGTCTGCAGCATAGGACTCCACCTTGAATTTAAAATCTATATAGTAGTAAAAGACAGTTGTACTTTAGAAGGAAATGGGATAAAAAATTAATCACAATATAAATTGTATCAGAGTATCACCAATTTTAGATTGTAGGTTTTCTACACATAACTCCTCAAAGTTATATATTTTTAATGGGACATACTTTAATTATTAAATAAAAGTTATATATCACTGTGAGTCAATCTTTTTAACCTGGATCATTTCACATGAATGACAAAAGGTAGAACTCAGATGATTAGTGCCCTCCAAGTCGTAGGCATAAATTAATGCCTAAACTCAGAGAAGTTTTAAGCAGTTTTGAAAATATACCAAAGCTAATGACTGACCACCATGGCCAACTGCCCCAAACAAAAGAGCTAACTGAAAACATTGCTAAACACTTCTCTCATCATGGAAGAAATAATGAGCTGGTTTTTATAATGAATTATTTCCAATGATATGATTTTTTTAATAAGCACATAGAAATTGCAAGGTCAGAGGTAAAGTGAGATCGGATTTTTTTTAATTCCCTGCTCTTAACAGTTTTTATCAAATACTTCCTACTCAACTGCTAAGGATCCAGCAAATCAAGTCAGAGAGGGTCTTCACCCTCTATAAATTTATATATAGACAATAATTCTACCAGCTGACCTTCATGTGTGCCATAATTACATATTTATATGTTTTAAATAACATATTTATAACAACATAAACAGATATAAGGACTATAGAACTATAAACATTTATATTAGATATTCATTCTTAAGTATATATTAGATAAGGGAATAAGATGAGCATTTTATTTCTATTGGCATTTAGTTAAAAAGTAGTGTTTCAGGTTTTGCTGTGTGCAAGTGAACAAACATACATGCTCACATGCTGAAATATGAATATTTGATTTTACATAGTAAAGGAGGCAAGCATATAGAGGGCTTGTTAGAGATATGTGTTGGCCCAGCCAGTGTTTCACATTTTGGCCTGTCTAGCTCTAATGAGGGCTGAAACATGGTTAACAGCAATTTGGGGTAGCTTTTTTAGCTCCCTTTTGAGAGCCACAGAATTTTTTAAAAAGCAGCTTGTTTGTTAAAAGTTTGCTCCAAGGCCTAAAATTTCTAAATATGCACCTTTTTTCAACATTGCCCTTATAAAGAAAAAACTGCTGAGAGTCTCCCAAACATGAGCGTTTAATTAAAGAAGAACAAGTGTCGGGGGTGGGGGGAAGAAAGAGCTAAAGAAGGAAACTAAGGAAGCAAGACAAGAGATCATTTTAAACGTTTTCAATAGGAAGAATGTCAAACTTTTAGTGCATAAAAACTTGGCTCCAGACAACATATGTCTTTTAACCATCCTCAAAAAAAAAAGTGTGATTTTTCAGACTTCTTTTCCAAGGTTATGATTGATCTTATTAATTGTTGATTTGAAATCATAGTATTTGCAGAAATATATAGGGTTAGATTGCCATTAAGTTTAGAAAAAAAATAACTCTGAATTAATTTAACAGCAAACATAAGTTTTAAAACTTTTTTTTTAATTTAGGAGCACAGGAAATCCATAGATTCAAAGACTTGAGAGACACATCAATCAAGTAAAATATATAGATTTATATGGCTCCTGATCTGAATAAGAAAATGCTAAATATACATATATATATAGTTACATAGATATATGTGTGTATATATGTGTGTGTATATCTATATATGTGTGGAAAATTTGAATCTTAATGAATATTTCATAATTTTAAGAAATTATCTTGTTTTTTTAGGAATCATGCTAGTATTGTGGTTATGTTTTTAAAATAGATTTTATCTTTAAGAGATACTTAATAAAATATTTGTAGATAAAATCTAAGGTTTATGAACTTGAAAATAATCCAGTGAGAGAGGTGAGAAATGGGTAGAGGCAGAGATGAAACAAGATTGGCTATGAATTGTTAATTATTGATCCTAGATGCTGAATTCATGAGTATATAATATACTCATCTCTCTACTTTGTATATGTTGCATGTTTCCATAGTAAAACATTTTAGATAATTAATTTAAGAACAGAGCATTTCAAATGCTAAACAGTTTAAAATGAAAGTGTATTTATTTCTAATGATGAAATTTACCTTAAAAGTAGCTTCTATGTAAAGTTCTTCCCAATAGTATGTTATAAAGAGCTAGTCCACTGAAAAGTATATAATAACAATAAATGAATAACATATAAAAATAATAAACAAATAATGAAAAAACTAACCTATTCCTTTTTCATATAAATATATTTACTATTTTGGTTTTAAATCTTATTCTGTATATTCTTATCATTGTATCTAGTTCATAGACTGACATTATTCTCTCTATATACAATTCCTTCTAACAGATAAGGTTCAGATAGACACCAACAAAATATCTCTAAGTTTTGGTCTGAAGAATTTGGATCCCAGAAATCTCATAAGTACCTTTTGAATAACTACCTCTTATGATTCCCAAAGTTATTATTAGAGTGTTTTGCACCATGAGCATAGCCAAAACATCGTTGACTATGAAATGATGACATAGAATAATATAGAAATGGTAATAGCTGATCAATAAGTCAAATTATATTTCACTTCTGATAAAAATAGCTAATTCATGAATGGGAGGCAACTTCACACTAATGCATGAAAAAAATTCTTCATGGATAAAGTTCAGTAAAAATGAACCTTAAAAACTATTTTCATTCAGTCAACAAACATTTATTTAATTCCAGTAGACTTCACATTGTGCTATATATATATCACTGTTATAAGGGAACAAAATAGTTTCCAGTTCCTGAGTCCAACTCTAATTATTGAAGAAAATAAACCAGCACTTTTTAGGAATGCATATACAATATCTTCAAGTTAATTTATTCATTCTTCCGATATCGACTGAATGTCTACCACAAGTGCCATGTAAGCACCATGAAAGTAAGATTTTTTTTTTTCATTTGTTTATCACCTGGACCTAGAATTGTGACTGGCACATGGTAAGCATCTAATACTGTTGCATTAATTATTTTAAAGAGCATAATTGCTAAGGAATATGCTTTATTTTCATAACAGGAATCACTTTGGCATTGCAAGCAAGAATCGTATATTGGAATCAACCTACTATAGGCCCTACTATAGTTTTAAGAGTTGGCTTTAAAAGACAATAATTCTGTGAGGTTTGTTTTTTTGTTTGCTTGTTTGTTTTTAATGAAGTCTGTCTTGTACCCAGAAAAAGTATCTCTATATATTTTATCACAGAAATTAAGTATGTATAACATCATTATTGAATACATAATTGTTAGCAAATAAGTATAATTATTATGTATGTCATAAGCACCTAATCCAAAAAGTCCTACCTTGTGCTCACTTTGGCAGCATATATACAAAAAGTCCTGCCTTTAAAGACTTATGTCAAAAAGTAAAGCACAAGTATTAAGAAGAATTGACTCCTATCCCAACTCTAAACTCACAGTGATCAGGGCTATCACAGGACAGCCCTGTGGTTAAAGATCCTGACTCTGTGGGTCACTGGGCTTCAGATCTCAGCTCTTCTACCCTCTGGCTCTGCTGCCCCTGCAAAAGTTACTACCCCCCTCTTTATTTGCCTCAGTTTCCTCAAAATAAGAAGCACAGCTTTCTACAAAGAGCCATTGTGAGAATTAAATGAGTTAGTACATGTAAATCTCTTAGAATAGTGCCTGACATATAGTAATTGCTCAATCAATGTTACCTAGCAGTATTAAGATTCTAAGAAATCCCTTGGTTTATACATCACAGGGGCTCATGATCTATTAGTACTTTTATAAATCCTAAGCAGAAAAAAACAACAGAAATATATCTGTTCCATGTACAAGTTTTCACACATAAGTAAATTAAAGACAATGTGAACTGCTTATCAAAATTGGGGAATAAGGTAGAAATAACTTCCTACTTTTTCAGCGAAGAATTCATGGAGGAAGTAGAATTTTATACTTATATATTTTTTTCTGATTATACAAGGAAGAAAAGTTCACATAATCCTACCACCCACTCTGTTGACATATTAATATATTTCCTTTGTTTTTTTCCTATGCATATATGTGGAATTTTATATAACTGAGACTGTATTGGCATACTGCTTGATTAACATAATACTGTATTAAAAGTATTTTTCTATTGCTTTTTAAAATATCTTAAACATTCCATAAATTTAATTATTCCAACATAAATAAGAAATAATGGTGATTAATATGCCTTTTCTTGAACCCATAATTTTGTATACTCATGATCCCAAAAATAGCCCCCCAGAAAGGATTTTTGCTTATTTATTGTTTGGCATATTTATTTTTCATTAAATTTGCTGATTAAAAATAAATTTTAAAGGTTACTTAAAATTTTACAGAGAGCAGGGGAGAGAGAAAATGCCCACTTACAAATTAAGTCAAATGTGCACAGTGAAGAATCACATTGCCATCACTGCCACCCCCCAAAGTTCACTGTCCACATTAGCAAGTACAAATAGTTACTTAATCAGTTGGATAAAAGAACTCTCTGGATAATGTGGAGAGGTCCATGGCTATTACCAAAAGCCTTATGGGGCAGAACTGAAAGGATGAAAAGGAAACAAGGAAGAAAAATAAAGGGAATGATGAGTTTAATTTGAAAAGGGGAGTAAGGTTTACTGCATAGCAATACCCTAGATTGACGCTCCTCTTTCAAAACTTTTGATTTGGAGACATGGACTTGTCCACCATATAATGTAACATGTGCTTGCTGTTCATTAGATCTTAGCCTACCTATTCTGGGAAAAGCAAAGAGCCTGTCACCTTCTGGCTTTTTGCATACGTAAATGGCAGATCAGATGAATCCTGCATCTCACATCTTTGAGAATCACAGAGTTAATGGTATGTGTACTAAGAAATGCAGGGTTTGGGTCAGTTGGAAGTATGGTACCCATAATTTATGACAGTCTTGTGCCCTTAAACTCTCTTGGGTCCCAATATCCGATTTGAATAAAGAAGGTTACTATTAGAAAGGAGGGTTAGGGACTTGGAAGTCCCTGAACTCGGTTTTAGTGGAATTTCTGTCATTCTTTAGAGGCAAGTACTCTTTATTCATAAAATCTCTTCAGCTCACCTAAAGCTAATGCCCTCTCACAAAAAGAAGTTGACTATCCCCAAGAACATGGGTACATGGCCTTGTCATTGGGACTTTAGTATCATTCCAAAATAATGCCAATGCCAATGTATTTTCTCTTTTAAAGGCAATCTGAATACTGTTCTAATTCGATAACTGAAACTCTTTTCTGGTCATGTCAAAATGAAAAATCATGTTTCAAGACCCTCAATCTTTAAAATAGGCTCAAGCAACCTGCTCTCCTTGCAGTTTAGTTCTGCTCGAATTTTCCAACAGAAGATATTCAGGAACACTCACTTTCTCTGCTACGAATGGATTTGCCAGTGACTTCTCCATCTTGGGAGAATTACCTAAACACTGAACAAACAAACTAAACCAAACCAAAACAAAATAAAACTATACACACAAAACCTCAGGTCTTGAATACGTAGTCATATCTTCTGCTACTTCCTTTTCTAGCTTTCTCCCACTCCGCTGTTTGTCCAGCATATGAACCACCTGTCTTATCACGCATTCTGTTTGTTCTATAATAAACATGCAGCAACCCATACATGTTTGATGACCTGAACGACAACAAAGATCAAAACAAACAATTTTAAGTTTTTCTATTTATCCAAATCAGAGCTCAGTAGCCTAATTTAAAACAAAATAAACTGTGATTTTTGTTTCTCTCTGTGAGATTACAGCAGAGGATCAAGCGATGAAACCTTTGCTTATCCACAAAATAAAGTATATCTGTGACCTAGAGCACCTTCAAAATACTGATTCAACTTTTAGAAATTGTAGTATTTAGTGCTTTTTATTCATGGTTTCAAAAACTTTGGGGGAGCATATATTTGCTTTTGACTTTTTCACTGTTTAATCCTCCACTGTAGATGATATTTCTTGCTAGTGTATCTCACCTGGGTGTGCAGAACTCTCAGTTCACATCACTAAATGGAACAGTGTGGCTTCCTAGTGCAAATTTCCTGAGAGTCCCTTCCCTGAGTCTGTGCCAAGAATCAAATCTTGGCCACTTAGTGCTCTGTGCTCCACATGTGAGCTCACGGCGCGTTGAGCAGCCGTGCTAACTGAGATGGATAGCGCTGTCAAACAGGAAGCTGGCACACCAGGATGCAAGCAGTGGGATACAATGACCTTTACATTCAGAAAAAAATATCCCTAAAATGGCATGAAAAGTTTATGGGGTGGAAGGAGGGGGGATTCTTTTATTTCATTTAGGCACATAGCATGAAATAAAAGCAATGGTGCCAGTATGCAATTTGCTTAAGATCAAATCTTGAATCTCTCACACAAGAAGGAAAGTCGTCAGAGAAAGGAAATGAATCATCCTTTATTACACTGCTTTGAAAGCAGTGGACTCTGCGATTCGGCTGTATTATGGCACTGGACAGCCAAGCGCTCTGGTTCAGAATTTACTTGGACTCACAATAATACAGGAAGTACTACCTGCCCTGGGAAAACATTCTTGACCTCCTGGTTTCAGATGAGTTGCTTTCTTGGTAGAACTAAGATTAACTTAAATACTTAATTAAAGTATTTTTTAAAGAGCAATGATCTGCTTACAGAATCAGAGTCGAGAGCTTGGGAATTTAAATCCCATGTTCTTGGTCACTGTATTTGTAACTGTGAATAAATTGTTTAATCTCTCAAGTTTCCTCATCTGAATAAATAGATGCTCTGATTGTTCTCAGGAATTATACGAAGAGGAATTCATAAAAAAACATAGCAAAGATCCTTGGCACATACACAAATGTTAAGTAAAGGTGATAATTTATAAGAATATACATAGGAAATTAATATGTAAAACAAAACCTGGAAGTCACATCTTCCTCTTCTTTAATTATAACCATTATCATAAACTATACAATATAACCATTTCAGTTGAAAAACAAGGATAATCATTCTACTGGGTCAAAAAAATTTTTTACATTCTTCAAAATATGGGGGGTATTTTGTCGTTATTTGTCACTTCTTCGTCATGAAAAAACAGTGAGCTATGATTCAAAATGAAGCAACACAAGCTCGCAATGGGCTCCCCAGTGCTGCATAATATAAACTGAAATAATAATGCAATGTAAATATTTAATTAAATAGGTAAAAGGAATTGATCACAAAGACACTGAGTTTTTTTAATGAATGGACTATATCAAAACTACAATGCTGTTTTCAAAGACACAAAACTACAGTAAGATGCACTTATTTTTTTCCATTTAATTAAAAGCTGATTGTAAAGTGCAGTAATTGCAGTAAATATATTTTAAAAACTGAATGCTTATAAGTCATGTATTAAAAGTTTGGTAAGTCAGGAGTTAAATATCTCAGCACTGGCTCTAAGAATATCAATTTGGGGATTTAAAGAAAATAACAGAGTTAGCAATAAAAAAAAAAAACTGTGATGATCACTTTGAAATGCAAGTTGATTTTGGTGGCTCTAGAAGTGCTCCTCAAATGCTTGCCATGCCCAAAGCAACCAGAAAACAAGACTCTGCAAAAAAACATGCTGCCGCTCAGTGGGAAAGATGCTAACTCTGACCACTCCCCACCAACGTTGGTTTGGAGAATTATTTCAGGGAGCACATTATTCCTCAGATCATGACACAGGAAAAATGTGAAGAGGAGAAGGGAAATGCATTAATACCTTGTGCCTGAGCTGCGGAGCTGTGGGAGTACCCCAGGGCTAGGAGCGCGGTCTCCACCAGCTGGCTAAAAAGCACATCTTTTCGAACCAGGACGAACTCAGCGTGTTCTTCTCTGTTGTCATATTCAAGAGAACCGTCCAACTGCTCCACCACACAAAAGACAGGAATCATCAAACCTGGAGGGACAAAATCCAAGAGCAAAACACAAACATTACAAAGCAAATCTCAGTCACCATGATGAGAAGGGAAAAGACAGTTATAAAAGCCACTCATCTGTGATCGACAGTGGTTCAGATTAAACAAGCTTCTCAGTCAGATGGAGCTAATGGGAAAACTGTGGATTCCTCCCCCCACACACACCCCCCATTATTACCATCAGACTGCAGCAGAATTGCCCTGGGCCTTGGCAAAAGCCCTCAGATTCTAGTCATTAAAAAGTGGAGTATACCAATCAGAGGTGCCCTGACTGAGAGACCTCAAGTTCACAAGTGGCACACAGGTGAGGTTAAGGTGACCTTCTAGACACTCACAGCCTTCACTGCTATGGCTTTATCATTAACTTAATGAGGACTAGTATTTTCAGATCAGATCTGCTTTTGTCTGGAAATGTTATAAATTATCTCGTAGGAAAACAGATTTGATTTCAGAGCCTAAGCTATTATGTGAATATGTACAAGAAAGTCAATAAGTATTTAAAAGAAGTCTCATATCTTTTATTTTTCTAAATCCTGATGAATAGGTAGGTCATCAGTTAGCCTGAAATACCCTGCTCATGAAAGTCCTAATTGCCATTTAACTGATAATATATATCAAACATAAAACTTTGTCTTTTTAAATTATTATTTTATACATCCACACATTACCACTGGAAAGGGATTATCTCTTCTTGTGTTTTCAGAGAAAAGAAGTAAACTACCCTAAAGAATAAAGCAAATAAATTAGTCTAGTCGAAAATCTGTTGAAATCTGTTGTCACTGAAATATTTCTCTGCTTTGTATCAAAGTGTGAAATGCTAAAAAATGTTTCATTTGCCAAAGATTTTTTATAAACTTTAAAAAAAAAAGTTACACAGGCATTTAAATCTAAACATAGCCACGGCACAAGAAGATCAAAGTTTTACTAACATACAAGTAATAAACATGGACTCTGTCGTAATTCATACAATTAGTATGTTATGGAATAAGGATCTGCTCTAGGTCTTCTCTTTGTGCAAGAAAAATCAAAAGTTATGAAGGATGGATGGGTAGGCAAAGAGATGCGGGAGATGGAGGGTTGACTGGTCACTGTGAAGGCACTTTACCATAAAAATCAGATCTCTGTGTAAAATGGCATATGTGAGTACAGCCTTTAGCACACAGAATGCATAGGAGTTATTCTAGAAGCCCTTCCCTGTTGCTTGGTCCCTAGAAGCCTGCTGACTCACTCTGACCCGAAAAGCAGAGAGTGGGAGCAGACATTCTGCAAACTACCAGGTCACAGATTTAGATTTTTGTTCTAAAGATAATACAATGGTACAACTGGTTCCCAAGTGCTAATTATTATTATTAAAGATAATAAGTATTGGGTGTAATTATTAAATATAATCATTATTAACAATAATAATACTCATTAAGAATTATCATTAAAGATCATGGTAATTATTATTAAGCCTGCAAAACAGTCTAACAAGTCATATCATTCCATACCTGGGACAACTATTAACTCAGTGTTTATTCTTCAAAACAAAGCAGCATCATTAACTACAGCAAATACAATATCCATGGTATAGATTTATGGAAAATAGGAAACAACGGTGGAGCAGACTGATTGTTTTAGACAAAGAAAAATTTAGCCTGCCCACATGGTGCCTTGTGAAATAAATATTTTAATTGTAACAGCATTGGCATATCAAATGCTTATTTACTTATGCCCAGTTTATTCCCAAATGTATGTAAGACCTGCAATGAATAATAAAAATTAGATTTCCTCCAAATTATCTCTGTGATCATTCATTTATTCAATTTTTATTCCCTAAACACCTACTGTGTGCCAGGTATCCCCCAAGGTGTCAGGGATACAAGTGAGAATAAGTCTGATATGGCTCCTGTCCTCAGTGCAGTTGCAGGTGCTGTAAAATCTTCCTATGCGAGTATAATGATGTTTTATAGGACCCATTTCTGAGAGTCCTTACCAGCAGAGAATAGCCCCCGTTTAGACCTTTTAACTCTTACGTACTGGTATATAATCTTTGTTCGAGGAAGCAGGTGGATTTCTACTCTTAATGATTTAAATATATGCACACATAGGGCCATGTAGTCAGTGGTGCCATAAGCTACTTCACCACTAATACCTGTGTGTACATAAGTTTTGATGCTGAAAATCCATGTGCAGTTCCTAGTGTCAACACCTGAGTGTCACACATCAGGGAATTATAGATAAGACCTTTAAATGAATCCAGTTGCTCCATAAGCTATCGTGTATCCATTACTTAAGAACCATAAATCCTCGTGTATGGTCAATTGAAAAACTGAAGACTCTATTAATTTTTTTTTAAAAGTTCAATGTGTTAGATATGAAATACAGCATAAAAGCACAGAGGTCTATACCATGTAGCAATTTATGTTTTGAAAGTTTCAATTACTGAACTATTTCCTAAACATTTTAAGCGTTGATTAAAGGAAGCAACTGTTATCTAACATGATAACAATAATGCCATACTGTCAAAAGCAAGCACCCATCCCTCATAAGCACTACCTACTTTTTAAAAAAGGAGAAAAAAATAGTTTGAGGTCACTTATAAAATAAAACAATATTAACCAGAATATATGATAATATAATTTGTTCTGAAAGTCCATACATATGAGAGGTCAAAGAATGTCACAAACAGGTTATATTTAATCCCTAGGAAAAAGTACCTTTTTACTAGAATTTGATCAATCTAAAAAATTTTAAAATTTTCACAATGAAATACAATTTTTACAAAACAAGAGGAAACCAGGAAAAATAGATTCAATTACTAGCAACAATGACAAGAATAACTTGAGGTCAAGTGTGGGAAAAAGAAAATTAATGCAAAAGTTTTAAAAGCCTTTAAAAATAGCAAATCCCCTGGGGGGGGGG
>CM053503.1:142955011-143155054 GCA_028627145.1 Eidolon dupreanum
AAGGAAAGGAAAGGAAAGGAAAGGAAAGGAAAGGAAAGGAAAGGAAAGAAGGAAGGCTAGAAAGAAAAAAGAAAGAGAAAGAAAAAAAGGGAAAGGAAAAGAAAGGAAAGGAAAGGAAAGGAAAGGAAAGGAAAGGAAAGGAAAGGAAAGGAAAGGAAAGGAAAGGAAAGGAAAGGAAGGAAGAAAAAGAAGTGACAATGGATGAAAAGACAGGGAGAGTGCTTGGAAAGCACTTCAAATACTAAATAAGAATGAGAAGAATTAAAAGATGAGTTCCAATAAAAAAAAAATAGCAATGTAAAACTTAAATGCATTTACAACAAAATTTAGAAATAGTCAAGAAAAAAAAAAAACTCTTGTTCTAGCCCTATATCTAGAGCTTATGGAACTATTTTTCTTTTCTTGTAGCACAGACCCATTTCCAGATGATCAAGTAGAGAACTTTGAACTTTTTGATCTTAAGCCCAGCTAAGCCTTTTACAAATGTGAGAGGTAAGCAGGTAGTTTAATCTAAAGGATAGGCACAGAGCCCCAGCCATTTGCAAAAAATTAAGAGTTGTTCTGACATTTGGGATAAATGGTGAATTCTGTTACAGAGGCAAAATAAGCATGGGACTCTCTACTAGAAAAAATGCACTTTCCCAACTGTCATTAGTTACGATGCTCAAATTTTCATTTTCATTATGATATCATTTCTGAAATGTGTATAATTATAAAGAGTTAAGCTGATCTTCACCACTGCAGCCATACAAACAGCAACATGCAGAGGGATGGTTAAAGGTGGTCGTAACTAGTTTCATGTCCGGAGGTGGGCAACTCTTGAATCAAATCCTGGCACTGTCTCTCCTTATCTGAGGAAGTAACCTTGGATCATTTATTTAACCTCTCTTCTCTGAGGCTCAAATTCCTCCTATCCAAAATGTAAATAGAATATCTACATCATAAGATTGTTGTAAGGATTAAACAATGTAACATAGTTAAGTTTGCTAAGAGAGCCCTCAATTTTGTTTTTCTTTTTTTCAAAATCATTATGAGTACCATTTTACAAAGGACAAAAATAGCCAAAAATTTTTTTCAGGGCCCATAATTAATGTTCATGATACTAAAAAGTACTGCTTCAGAATTAAAATGTTACTAATAATCACTGAATGGTCTGATTATATAAGATGGAAATAATTATGGCTTAAAATGTTCGATGTGCCCCAGAGCAAAAAGGTGAAAGTATTTTTAAAAGCACCATACTTTATACTCTAAAGCTTCCTTCCCAACACAACAGCCACTAGCCATGCGTGGCAACCTAGAACTTGAAATGTGGCCAGTCCTGAATTGAGATGCACTGTAAGTATAAAATACACATTTAAGTTCAATGATTTAATACCAAAAAGGAAATAAAAATAAATATATGATGAATTTTTTAAATTAACTGCATGCAGAAATATCCTGCATACACTGAGTGAAATAAAATATTAAATTATTTACATCTTTTTTTGAACTTTTTTTTTAAAAAATGAAGCTACAAGAAAATTTAAAATTTTACAGGTGGCTCACAATTTCTCAATTTCTTTCTATCAGACAGAGCTGCTCTAAGCAATCTGCCAAACAACTTATACAATGGTTTTTCTGACAGAAGATAAATTCATCCAAAACTGATAACTAGGACAATAGAGCGATTGTTTTGAGTGTTTCTTGAATGCCCCCCAGTTATCTTTCCTCTGTGAGCCAGATCTTAAGAGACTTAAGGAAAGATATGCTCTTGGTTAAACTCCAAAACCTAAAGTGATCTCTTCTCTGTATCATCAAGGAAATTGTAGGCTATTATTTTATTCTTAACTATATTAATCCAACTTCTTTAATAAGGGAAAGGCGTTTTTCCTCTTCCCTTCATTTTAAACAATTAGAGTTTTCAGGAAAAGCCACAACACTGGCCTGAAAGAGACCTGAGGAATAAGTACTCTGCAATGCTCTGGATGCCTAACCTCAGCAGTGGAAGAGGAAGTAAGGCCCAGCAGCCAGGAATCTAGAGGACTAGATTCCACTGCCTTCCACAAATGTTAGGACACAACACAACCTCTCTCTGGCATAGCGCCTCTTAACTCATTACACTCTAGGACATATCTTTGCGTACCTTTGTTTTCTCCCCATATTTACCTTATGAGAGGGTTATTCTTAATCTCCTTTAATAAATAAAGAAACTGAAACTATGAGAAAATAATTAACATGCCCAAGAAACCCAGCAAGGCAAAGGAAGAGCAGCTCAGGTTAGCCAGCCCTAAACCCCAAGCGTGCTGCTTTCTTGGGGGTCAAAAACAATACTTCCAAACCCACACTCACAGAAATCTAGAGGCTTAACCTTTTAGTAAGGGGCCCTTCACCACTTGTTATGTCCAATGGGTGACCGGCATTGCTTTTGAGGACCTACCACACACCGGGCTCTGTGCTAGGCAGAGAGATGAAACCAAACATAATTCCAAACCTTCAGTCACTGACAGACAAAAGAAACATTCAAATAATAGGTCATCCGCTGATGTGGATGAGCATGGGCTCCAGCCTCTTTCCCAGCCCCTTTGGATCCTGAGTTCACCCTCATTCTTGGACCTAACCCCTGAATGACAGGAGTCGGTCTGAGATGATAAGAGGCTAGCCTTTCTCCTCCCCTCTTTCAAAGGGCTCCTGAAACCATCTGTTTGGAGAAGGAAGGTAACCATAGGGCCTACTCCCTCCCCTGTGGCTGGCAGTATATCTGGTTCTATCACCTGAGAAGGTCCCAGGGCTAATTGGAGATTACAAAGGTTTTAGGGCAGAGACTCTCCTGTCTGTTCTTTATATAAAACCAAACCTGAAGTAAAGCTCCACACTCAGCAACCACCACAATCAATAAATTGTAGAACTCCTAAAACACTGAAACAAATTCTACTACATAAACTGAGTGGCGTGAATAATACAAGGTCTCCCAGAGGACTGGAAGAAAAAGGAGGGAGTGGTGGCTACTACCTTATTGCAAAATTACAAAAAAAAAAAAAAAAAAACACAACCATTTACTTGTCCTACACTTACTTGCTCTATAACCTTATTTTCTCTCCCTCCCTCCTTCTCCCTCACATGCACTTGTTTGTGTGCACACACAGAGACACATTCACACAGACAAGAGGAGAAATAACTTGCTAATACTAACCTGTAGACACTTCCTTTTACCCTAAAATAACAAAGACAAGTTTGAGCACCATGAATTGCAACTAGAAACAGAAAGGAAGAATAAGGTGTCCTTCATCTTCCTCCTTGGGGTCCCAGGCAAAATTCCAAAATGTATCAAATGTATCTTTTCCTACTCTTTTCTGTCCCTGCTGTCCTCTCCTGTGCTACAGTAGCTGGAGGCTCCACATTCCACCATTCCACTCAAGCCACGCATTCCCCCAGGGGCTAAGCTCAAAAATTCCAAAGAGATAAAAAGATGCTAAACTTTGCTATTGCGATGGTTTAGTAGTGCCTTAATCTCCATAAATATATTTTCATTGTAAAAGAAACACACTGTATCCCACATTAACTTCTAATGGAAAGAATTTCAAGTAATGATATAAAGACATGTTCTCACCAGTCTTAAGATGAGCAAAAACTTTGGGGATGGGGGGCAAGGGGACCACCCATAGGCAGACCTGAGATCTTCGAGGCTCCTCTAAACTGCTCCACTTTCCAAAATTCCTTTCTGTCCTTTGCCTTGGAACTACAGATTTTCTGAAGGATTAATTCATTTGCTTTTGTTGCTTGTTCTGTTTTTAACTGTTACTGAAGAGGAAGCAGGAGCAGAGACAGAGATGAGACAGCCAAAGACCTGGGTTGTTCACAGGCACAGAAACAGAGTCAACCATAAAATTATAGAGAAGGCAAATTTGCTTAATAATTACTCTAAGGGACAAACTGAGTCAAACATGCAGAAACTTGATTTCATGTTCATCCTTGATCCAGTTGCTTATATCTTAGTGTTAGACCTCCAACTAAAGTTTTAAAAATAAAGCTCCTTGATGCCTCTCCCCCTGTGGGGAAGTAGCGTGCAAAGGGATAAGATTATCTTCAAAAAATATTTTATTCTCCTAATTCTCTCTAGTAAAACCAGAAGCTACTTGGCAGCCCCTGAGACAGTACTTAACTTTGGAAGATAAGAACAAAAATAGGCCAGGAGTGGGGTTAGCCAGGTGAATTCCGGCCCTCTCACCTTACTACCCCAAAGGCTCAAATTGGGCTTAAAGTGGTAGAGAAGGAAAATGGATCTGGTATTCCAGATCTCCGATTCCAGACATGTCCCCAAATTGAGAGGTCACAATTCAACCTGAAGTCAGATCTAAAGTCTGAAGGATAAATTCCAGGTCTTTCAATACTTTTCAGTTACAGAAATGTGGTGGCAGAATCAAGCTGGCCTGGCAGTTTGCAAAACAGGATTTCACAGTACACAGGAGGCACAGTGTGGCTACTTATCTAAACAAAAAAGCCTAAGCTACACCTGGGAACTTGGCCATAGCAAGCCTGACCCAAGGAACTGAACTTCCTGATGTCAGAAATATCCATCAGAGTGAATGAGAGGGCTGCCTTTTCCTTCTCCAAAGTGGGCTGGACTTACGGAGGTCTTCTTCAGTCCCCCACTCCTCTTTCCACCCCTAAGCCGGACCTATAGCCAGCCTAAAATAAATGTTGGCTCAGTTTAACAAAGAGCTAATTCCAGCTAGACATTAATAAACACCATTAACAGGCAAAGTCGGTTCTGGTTTTTTCCCATGACACCCCAGCAGCCTAACTTGTCTATATCACTTTGGCCCTACTGTACTGCCCTCGGCATTAGCAGACAAGGAAATCTTTCCAGGAAACAATCCACACAAGTGGATTCAGGAGCTCGTTCCATGCTTTCTGGGGAAAGCGCACCAGACCACAAGGCTAGCTGTGCAGGAACACTGTTGACAAAAACTGTCGGTTTATCACCAGGAAGGCATCACAGTCGATGGGTACACAACTCAAGTGACCAGCAGCAATATGTCCCGTGACTATACACATCCTGGAACCCTGGGGGTCTTACCTAAAGTACTAGCCATGTCCAGCCTTGAAGGACTACAGCATCTTTTCTAAATTTAGTAGCCACAGAGAAAAAACAAAATGTTGACTGATCCCAGACTCATATTTTTTAAAATGGAAAACAGTAGAATATGCAAGTTTGTATATCGCAGAAGAGTTCAAACATACGGCATATTCTTTAAGAATCTCCTAGTTCAACATTAAATTCTTGATGGTCTTTTCACAGAGGGTTAGAAATGCATATATTAATAAGCCTTGAGACTTGAAAGCACATTAAATGGCTATACTGTAACTCATTAATGTGAGGATTTCTGTCCTCTGTTGAGAAAAAAATTATTTTGGAGGTTTTTGAGAGGATAATTTTTTAAATAGTATTTAAGTAGAGATGTATTTGCCACTCCCCTCATTCTCATTATTCTCTCTGGAATAGTAATTTGCAAATCAGAGTCCCCAGAAGGAGTCAGTAAAAACTGTTTTTATGCTTACATTTGCTTCATCACCTCACATTTTGATCTCTGCCTAAATGTTATTTTATCTACTTTAACAATTAAAATTTTAAAACCCTTGATTAATTCATCCAGTGTAGTGTTAAGGAAAAGTTAACTGTACTAAGGTTCTCCAGCAAGGAATTAATAAAGGAATCAAGGACTCGGCTCTCAATAAGACAAGACTGCTCAGATTTCTAGTGGGAATATTTCATAGCACAAGCATGTTTTCTTTGGGGAGTTTAACTCACCAAAATTATTAAAAATTGAGATCAAACACTGGTGCAAAGCCCCAAAGGAAATCATACTAGAGTGGAGAGATTTTTATCAAATAAAACCCTGAAAAGGTAAAGTTTTATAGTAAAAAATAAAAGGCTTTCTCTCTTACAAAAGGAAACCCTACTGTCTATGTTTAGGATTCAAACAGCAAAACATGTATAGACATTTCATAGATGTATCAAAATCGTCACTGTGAAATGAATGCAGATTTCACGAAGCCAAACTTAGACAGGCAGCCATTGCCATCCTTTCCCAACTACTAAAAGCCACTCTCATTCCTGTCCCCAACAAATGCCTCCACAGGGATGTAATAGCAACCAAGCTCTTGAAAGGGCTAACACTGGGAGGAGAAAAAGGAAAGAATAGGAGGAAAGAGCAAGAAAGTGAAAATCGTAGTGTGTATTCTACAGTTCCCTAAGGGGACACTGAAATCTGTGGAATGCAATACATAGGATATGATTATTGTGACCGAGATGAAGTTAATAAAACCCAGCAGGCAGATGGGAAACTCAGGTCCCCACTGATGGACCACTTCTCAGACAAGATATTTTAAGTATATATGTACCCGTGTAATTTATAGCAATTACTTAAATAAGAAAAATAGAACACAGAACACTAGTATATTTTTTCATTTTATGATTCTAAGACAGCCTCTTTATAATTTATATAATTTCCAAAAGAAAATATTAACATAAAAAACTAAGAAACCACTTAAGCCACTGCATATAAATCCACTGAAAATCTTATTTTCATCCTTAATATGTATTATCCAAAGGATACCACTCAGCTAACGGTTGAAGTTTCTACCTTCCTTAAAACAAAAAAAAAAAAAAAAGAGCAAAAACAAAGAAATAAACCAAATGTTGGAAAAGTACCACACCATTTTAAATTTGGGTAATCCCAAATATGAAACATCTCAGGTTCAGAAAGATTTCACTTCTCTTCTCTCAATTCATAAGTTCTTTACCTCTAAAATAATTTCTGAGGCACAAAACGAGGCATATCAGTGCAGTTTCTCCCCGTCCCTGAAAAGGTGACAGTTTCAAAATAGTTCTAATCTCACAAACTCAGCACAAAATAACAGAAAGATAAGTCAAAGACACCTTTTTAAACTTCAAATAAAAGGAGAAAGGTGTTCCTTTTGGGGTTAACTTAGAGGTCAAGTTTAGGTTTGTGTGTGAACTTCAGTGTGGCTAAGGAGGCCTTGCCTGTCATGGTGAGAAATGCTATTTTATCTTAGCATCATCACTGCCCAGATCTAGATAAAGATGATAAAAGAAACTATACCTAACAGTTTCCACGACTATAAATTCATTTCTTTATTTTAACAGAAGTAGGATTGACAAACAGATATGTTTTCAAAGAGCAAGCCTGTGTTTATTATATACAGGAGAAGCTGGCTGTGAGCAAGACGACTTCACTGAGTCATATCAAAGGAAGCAAAAAGCTGCATCTCAGAAGCTTTCCTTGGTTAAAAGAACTGTCTCCCTCAAACTCACTTTCAACCTATGCATCAATCTTCAATATAATTATGTTTGACAGAATATAAGCTCTTGGCAGTTAACTTGTTTACAATAAATGCTTAGTTTGGGTACATGGACTGTATTTCAGTCTTATAAATATCAAACACAAACCTACAACAGTACCATTATGGAGCTGAGAATTATTTTGCTATAAATCTTTTTACTGGGGGGCCAACGGAATTACTTTGCAGCTTGTTTTCCACTAACCACTTGGAACAGTGTGAAAAGAGCTACATTTATATTCTGACCCTGTGCTAATTGGAATTCTATATATTTCCATGGGAGAATGTTCTGTATCAATCCTGAACATGCAGGTGGGACCCCAGGCAGTTCTGCCATGGCAGCAAAAAAATACACGTGCAACAAAATGGGTCTTACAAAAGTTGAGGCATTTTCCTACAGTTTTCTTTCTCCCGAAAATCTCTTAGGAACTAATGTTCATTTGTAACAGCATTGGCAGGCTTTTAATGGTAAGCTCCAGTTTGGGGGAGTGGGGGGCAGATTCATAAATTAGCTGTAAAAAACGTGCTTACGGCTCAAACTTACTGTATGAATGGGTCTGTAAATAGAGTTAGTTTTGCTGAATGCTACCTGGAGATTCATTTGAAAAGAAAAAAAAAATTAGGTTCACCTTATTTAGCCTTGTAAAGTGCCTTTGCTTGGGTCTTAAATGTGTAATAACTTCCCTTTCAGAGAATAATTTGCTCCTCTCATACACCCTCAATAAGAAAGGGTGTTTGGTCTTCTAATACCACATCTGCCAAATCTACACGACAAAATCTTGTCTGAATGAAGCCTTATGAGCTGAAAGCTAGGCAAAGCTGTACCCAGCTTAGTCACGCCCTCCTCCATTTAACTTTTCTCAGGGCATGCACTTTCACTAGTATTCTCAACACCTTCTAGTTTTCAAATCAAGATGAATTATCGTTGCAGGGTTTCTTCACTTGCTTCTTAATCTCACAATTATCTCGTAATCAGATTCTTATAATAATTTAACTTTAACATAGTATCAATATGTAGAAAAGATCATTTCAAGAACTCTAGTTTAAGTATGTTTTCTAAAATAACGAATACTGGAGAATACAGTCACTTTATTACTTAATAGTGAAATTCCAACTTCTTTCCTTCTAGTCAATGTTATAATTTCAGGTGACATAAAACAAAGAATTTTTTATGTCTCTCAGTTTCTAATAAAAAAGACAAGTAACTGATTTATAAGTTTCAAGGGTCATCAAATATAATATCATAAAAAAAATTTTTACCATATAACTTTAGTAGAAGAGAAATATTTTTATTGCATTATCAGCCTCACAGATCTCTCCTGTTAATATCAAAAGCACTAGTTTACAATATGAACTAATGGAAAATTGTTAAATTCACCTAAAATAATCACTCCTTTTTTTGAATTAAATAAGCTCTTTTAAAACCTTGACTATTTAACTGCTATTTACTCAGAGGGGAGACATGGAGAAGGTGACTACATGAAAAAAAGAAAAAAAAACTTTTTTTTTATTGTACAACAAAAATTTCCTCCAAGGCAAAAAGACATTATGCCAAGTTCCACCCAGAATTAATGTTTAGGTTTAAATTATAAAGTCCAGAAAAAAACACAACCGCTAATAGACCCTTAAAGCTCATGGCATTCGTCAATGCTCTTAGGTTATGTAAATGTTAAAATTGAAAAACTCTTTGCTGACAAAAGTATTTTAATGAAAGCACTATTAACTAGACTTTCTGAACTGATTTTCTAAAGCCTTTTGAGCTGTTAGATATAAATTCCACTCTGAAGGGGTTTATACTTGGGACAGTTCTGGGATTGAGACCTCCACCAGGAAGAGTTTACTGTCTATCTCACTCCTTTCATTTTGCCACCCTCAGAAAGGTTTTTAAATATCAACCCCAAGAAAACTCTTAGCTACAGATGATAGAAATATTGTCCTTTAACTTTGTCAACAGACTCCAACCTTGGGCTCCAGCTGTTCTGATGGCCAACATTATTTGTGGTTTTATTATGTCCACGATAAGCAGGGTTAAATCCACTGCCTGGGCTAACACCACTGTCATTACTCAAACTTCCAGGAGATCACAATTTCTATGAATAGAGTAAGAAATACAGCCTACAGTAAAAGAATACTAGCCACTGATTTGGGCTGCTGCCGGCTGCCTTGCTCCAAACTGCTGAAAGCTCCACTCTGGGAAATGAGGGCTGGAGGCTCAGCAGTGGGAAGGATTATCAATTTTAATGGTGCCAGTGATTGCAGACAGAGACAAGAGCCTATGCATCTCAGTTGAGGGTCTATGTCACCTGAGTGAATGTCAGGTGATACATAAACGTGCAAACTTGGGGTGCTCATAGCCCCATGCATGCCGAAAAGAAATAAGGGTGCTCATGATTCACCTTCAACTCTCTCCCTCCCTTCAGCCTGGTTATGACTTCCAGAGGAAGAGGAACAGTAGGCCCAGAACACCTAACCCCGGCTTGGCAAAGTTCTAAAACAAGAGAAACATTCATCACTTTGGACTTCCACTTACACAGATAGAAAAAGAAAAAAGAAAAAGAGGAGGCAGTTATATCTCAGGTAGAATATAAGAAAATATAATTTTCCTTCTTAAACTATCTATGAAGACAAAAATCAATGATCACTTTTAATGCCTCCCAAGCAATCACTTCCCAAAGGATCCTCTCTGAATGTCCCAGGGAGGAATAAGAACCAGATGATCTCTCCCGAAAACAGATTTTAGCTAATAAACATGACAAAGTAAGTGAAAAGCACTTCAGTTATTCTGCATCTTCTCCAAGACTAAAAATTTGTACATGGTGTGACAGGTCCACCTCATTTTTCTTAATGATGTTTTTATTATTCTTTCACTCAATTAAAGCAGAAATGGATATTGCATCTTCTGACTGTATAATTGTTATTGTAATCTGTTTTCGATCACTGCTTGGGAAATGGGTCCAAAACAACATAAACTCTCCACTGCCTCGGAAGGCAAGTCATTTTCTTTTACTACGACATTTAAAGAGACATTTATCATGCTGCTCTCTTAGCATCTCTGGATTATGACAAAAGAAACTTCTAGTTCTGTTAACAAATAAAAATGTTTTGAAAATATTGCTATTTGAAGAGTTTTCATATGAATGCATTTTCCTAATCAGTTATCAGTTTTGCCTTTCCTTACATATAAAAATAATTGAAACAAATGCAATAAATGTATACAATTTTAATATGGAGAGTAATAAGAAAATTTGGAAATCAATCTTATTCAATTATAAAAGAGCCGATACACTTACTTTCCAGCCAAATACAAAAACAAGTCAGAGATATTTTTTAAAAGAAAAAGATATCTGTGCTTAATGTGATAAAATTCAAATTGTTTCTATGAAAAATACAAATCACCTCTATCAGACCTTAGTGCTTTGGAAAACATTTGCTCTAACTAGAGTCACTATTAATTTTTTTTCATATCTGTGCAAATCTTCAATAAAACAAAGAAAGTCACTAAGCTGTCAGTAACTGTGTAACCATCAGTGGGCACCAACAGTCTGATGTGAAATGCATCCCTTTTCATAAATAGTAGCTTGCAGTGTTTTCTCTTAACTTTTTGATCTTTGTTGTTATTCTGTGCTGTAGTTTAATAAGCCACTGTGCTAAAATAGAACTCCATTCCAATGATGAAGCAACTAGTTAAGGGCAGAACCACATTTGTCTTATACACTAGCAAATAATAATAATACCAGGAGCAACTGAATTGCAATATACTTCCCTCAGAATTTTATTATCTTAAGGTGTCATAATGACAAATAAAGAACATTCTTACTACAATTTAAGATTAGCATAATTTGCTGATAACTATTTCAATATTTGACTTCTTAAATTTCTATTAATGCTTCTCTATTTTTAAGCAGTCATCAGACTAGTAACTATTATCTTCTCATTTATTTTTAAGTTTTAAAGGTATATGCATCAACTAAAAATGGAAAAATATGTACCATTAACCCAATTGCTATAATTATAGATCTAAGGCACATTTACTCTCTATAAGATCATTTTTACCTAGTTTTTTAAAAATCTGGAATAAGAGACTTTTTATAAATGAGAAGCAAATGACACAAGTTGTAGAAGAAAGTTTCTGATGCAGCCTTTCACTGCCACTTAATTATACTGATTTTACCACAATTTTTAAGTCACTTGGTATTAAACAGCAAAACAATTCTGTTGATTGAAAACAAACAAAATTATATAGAGTTCCATGATTTTGAAAACTCCACCATAGAACTTTTTTTTTTTTTCTTTCTTTTTTTTTTTTTTTTACATAAACACTGTATAGTATGAAGTGCTTATGGGGCTTTTCTCATGTAAAAGAAGAAAATAAATGTTTGGTTGATCGCTGACAACAAGGGAATCAATGTGACTTCAGAAAAGGGAAAATAACACACTACAGAGACTATGTCTACTCTTTTTTTTTAAATCTGTAAGTCTTCAACTGGCTTTTGTTTTAACTCATACCTCAATTCCACTCATGGCTGTCTGCTTTGACTTTGAAATATCTATCACATTACTCGTAAGTAGTAGGATGATGAATCTTTTGTATATAAAAATCCATTTTTAACACATAGACATTTTCAAATCTCTATTGCACTTTAAAATAAAAGGAATGCACAGCTCTCCTTACTGACACCCTAAATTAATGCTGGAGAACGGTGGTGATTGGAGGTGAGAAATGCTCCATACAATCAAAGTCAGTAGAAGGAAATCACTCATTTTAAAATTGCCATAAAGAAAAGAATAGAAACTAAAAGACAAACTCTCCTCTTCATTTTTCCAGCTAAGCATAAAGGTATCCTACTTGAAAGCAATTTTAGTCCTTTCTTTCTTTCTTCTTCTTTCTTTCTTTTTCTTTTTTTCAAAAAAAAATAATGAGTTAAAATGTATGGGTTAGATCCAACATTTCACTGCTGTTCTTATTCTTGGGGAGTTGGGGAGAGGAGGAACTTGCTGCCAAAGCTTCTGAAAAGAGAGTTTGGGCTGCTAATTTTCCGTTCACAAAATCTAAATTTCCCTTATGCATCTCACACAACTCATGAAATAATATGAAACAGTATTATATCACAGCAAATTGAGACATTTTTATCAAAATAAAGAGTAATGATGCCAACATTTCATTTGTCATTTCCCACTTGTCACTTTTCACTGACAAACTGTTACACATACAACTTTTGTCAAATGCTTCATCTTTAAATATGTTCCAAAATGCCATTGTATCTCAGCATTCATGTAAGAAAGGTATTAAAAACTACTATGTTACCACACATTAGTTACATAGGTTTTTTAAAAGCCTACTTATTAAATAAAAGAATATAAAGGTCTTTTTATTTGTTTACATGCTGTGTAGGATAAAGTTTCACTTCCTGAAATAAAATAAACTAAGTACATATTGTATGCACTAAATATGAGGTTATTAGTTATAAGAAACTTTTTTAAAGGTGAAAAATTGGATCATTTTTATCTCAACAGAAACCTAAAAACTTTAAATTAAAGACCAAAGAAAATAATACAATTTTGAATTCATCTAGTGCTATTAATTTGTCTTTTTTGATATATGCCTATAAACCGTCTCTACACTGAATTTATTTTAAATGGGGGGGGGGGTGTCAAATTATCAAAGTGTAATCATCGAATTTGACTGTTTACCAGATATGCCTTGCCAGATATGCCAAATATTTACCATATCTTGCCTGGAATAAAACTGGTTTCCATATTCTTAAAATAACTCATTTATATTCTTAGATATCTAATAAATGATGATTCATCTGTTTCCTTCCCTACAGATATATCCCAAAAGGAGGGAAGACTTAACACAGGATATCTAAGATGTAGAGACTGCTAGTCACAAACCCCTGGGAAAGGATGATATTGCTTATTTTCTGCAGGGTTTAAAAAACAGATGCCTTAAGGGACATCTATGTAGTTCCAACGTGCACACACACACATATTTCATTGCAGATTATCTTGAATATATAATGGTCAGTGGGTTTCTGCTTATGGAACATAAGGCTTCCAAAATTACTCAAAACATCAAATTATGCTCAGGACTTTGAGGGGCGGATACCCTATGTTCTGTTTAATGCGTATATTCTATTGCATATATATTTTTTTAAACCAAGTATATCTTTATTTTAATAACAGGCCAAGGACTAAAAACACTTTAGAGAAGGGCTATTTTTCTACCTCAGCAAAACTACAGAGGACATGCTAGATGGTTGGATGACCCCAAAGCCTAAGTTCATTCTATTTAAAAGATCTTTAAACCTTAAAAAAAAAATAAAAGTGGGGTCGAAGAGAGAAATACAATCTTTTCGTTTTTGAAGTAATAACATGAGTCCTCACTACAAGCATAACGGTGTTCATCTTTGGCTAAAATAATGTTTTCTTCATTTTTTCCACGTTGACAATATGTTTCTAAATTTCTAAGTATTTTATACATTTCGATACATCAATATCTATACTCTTTCATATCTGCGCTCCTTTCAAAAAATAAAATGTCTCTCTACAACTGCTAATAAGATGACTATACCTAACCTGAACTGAATTTCTTTTACCCTCAATCGAAAAGAAAATGTTCTACATGCAGACGATGTCAGATGGTTAGAGTCTGATCATTTAGACTAACTGTTGCTGTAGACAATGTTTGACTCTAAACAAGGCCCTGCCCAACAATCATATCACATTTGCTTTCCTATCTGCATACATCAACGTGTATCGAATAATTTTTTTTTTTCTCCTTGCAACAAAACAGTTATATTCCTGAAAGAGCTGCCTGGTAGCAAGAAGAATAGGTCTACTAGTCATAACTTCAATAGACAATTCTGTAACAAAATTAAATTATTTTAAAAATTAAATTCTTTCTCCCTCCCCCCAAAAAAGCATTTTTTAAAAAATAGCAATTTTTTTCAAAAAATAAAGCGAATATCTCTAAAATATATTCCCAGTGTTTAAACATTTTCCCTAAAATCTAGACCATTTAACACCAATAAAATCATCAAAATTCACAGGAAAATGAAAAATATCAAAAAGATTTCTGATGTTTAATGCCTCCTATCAGCAAATACACCATCTGGTATACTCAAGCGTTGTTCATTCAGTTTAAATAAAGCTGTCTGAAAGTTCTTCAAACCAAACATTAAAAAATGAAACTGCTTATGTTAACAATGAATGAAGCACAATAATTTATTGCTATTAAAGCACAACTGGCCAGTACCTTTCAACAGTCCTGGAGGAAAGCAGAACACTTGCTTCCTCTAGAAAATTGACTGGCATCACTTTCATTTTATGCTGTAGGTTTCATGGCTGAAGCATTACATATATGCAGAAAATTTTAGGTACTTATGCTAATGGTGGTAAAAAGATCATCTGATACTTATTGTCATCATCCTTAATAATTTTTTGTCTAAATTTTCAAATATATCTGTAAGTTTTAATCACCAATTTCACAAATATAAATTTCCCCACCATTAATCATCCTTTTTCAAAATCCTTATGGAGTGAATTACTAGCTGAGAGGGGACGCCAATTCTAGTAAGTAAATGTTACCCAGTAGGGATATAAAGCTGTCAACACCAAGGTGCTCTTGCTTGCTCTAAACTCTCTCCCAGCCTTCATATGTTTTTTAAAGAGATATTAGCCTTTTTTTTTCCCCGGGACATTCTATAAAAGCTAACTGTCATACATATCTGAGCACTTATATTTTATCACATACATGCTTTAAAACACTGCTTAGATAAGACTAAAAACAACCTAGAAAGTTTCAGAAAGACAAAGCAAAACTGATCTACTTTCTTATAGTCTTCTAAAACTAACCACACATTGTAAACAATGCGCTAACTTTTAAGTGCCCTATTAAAATGCAAACTTGAAGACTGTTACAGTGTATCTACCACCTTAACTAGTTAAATCTAGATACTAAAAGGTTTTTATGACCACTCAGTTCTTACTAAAAAATGGAGCAAACTCTCTTTCCCTCGAAAAGTAGAATAACAGCAAAAAAAAAAAAAAAAAAATTATCGCAACCAATGCATTTAGTAACATTTATTCACCTCAGTTTATCAAAAAGCAGTAAGATAAACTGCCATTTTATTGGTCAACCAATTAGCTTAATGATTTCTGCTTGTTTTTAAGAGGGGGCACTTTTAAGAATGAAAGTCACTAAAGATTAACAAATACATCCTACCAAATTTTGAGCTCTATTTTAAAAACAAATTATTATAAACATCTTTACAACATTGAAAAGACTACAATATATCTGAAAATGGAAATAAAAATTGCAGAGCTATAAATATTTTTGTAGTTGTCTATGCTTATTATATTGCTTCATAAAGAAAATTTTAACAAAAGGAGGTAGGGTGATAGAAATATAATCTATTTTTTATTTACCTTATGTTCCCCCCCCTCCAAAAAGTCTTTCAGTTATAAAGAACTGTTAACTAGAAATATATTTTAAACATTTTTAAAGTTTAGAATGTGCATTTAAAAAAAAAAAACTTTGCTTTTCTCCAACCTATATATGTGATTTAAAGTTACAAAGAAATGAAATCATTAACATCTCAATGTATATTTGGAAACTACAGTATATAAACTTAAACCCCCAAAACAATCATTAACATTCAGTTAGAAAACTTTATACTGATGCAATTTCATGTTTTAAGTTGTTATATTTTTAAAGCTTTTAAAATTAAAATCTTTCCAAAAACTCTCTCATGCTATATAGAGTAAAACCTTTCTTTAAAGAAAAATATATTTTAAAATACACCATATGTAAACTATTTTAACCACTTTAGCATTAAGTATTATAAATAATACTTGTTGAGACAAAATAATGTCACCTTTATTTCTAGTTTAGGGAGCAGCTAGTAAGAACTTTGATATTACTAAATGAAGTCAAAGCTCAGAAAGAGTGACTGAAGCAGCTTGTTAAAACACATCTATTATTCGTTATCAAGATTAAATAATTCTAGTTTACATCAAATTTATACTAAGTGGTGAAATGTGAATTGTAGTCTCAAAAACATGAAAAATAACTCCTACTTTACAATAAAAGTAGGCCCTAGTCAACAAAATTAGGCATTTTCTTTCATAGTTCAATATGATATAGAAAAAACAAAACTTGTACGGAAGCACAATCATTAACAATTACATTCTAAAATATTTAGAGACCTCTCAATTTAGTAAATTGTATTAGATCCTAAGAAAGAAATCAAAATTTCAAGTCCAAGTTTTTTCTTTATGCATAAGGCCACTTTGAGAACACATCCCCTCCAAAGATTTCCAAAAGTTTTTCAATCAAACATTATCCATATGTATTATATCATCTCACATTTGGTTCCACTATATTCACCAGATATTTTTCTTTCTTGCATTCATAAACTAAAAGGTGACATGAAAAGTACCCTGAAGGTATTATTCAAGTCTCAAGATAGCACTTCAATAAATACTACTTTTAAAAAGTGAGTCACAAAACTGCTTTCTTCTTGCTTCATTAAAACTATCTTCCAGTCCCTAAAATGGAAGATATATAAGCCACAATCTACAGCCATATAAGTTTTGCAGTTTTAAAAATTACAAGATTGAGTGCTTCTCAGGGGAGATGATTAATATAAGGAACTAAGGCAAACCAGCCTGAATGTCTACCATGAAGAAATAGTAATAGCAAAATAAGTAAAGATAAAAATGTGTTACTTTATAATATGCCTGTTTTTAACTCTTTAAAAGGGAGCGGACATGTAAAGTCAAGTATTTAATATAAAATACATACTATGGCTATTAGAACATGGGGTTAAAGTTTATCACCAAGTTTTGCAAGGGTTTTGTATCATTTCAGGCAGGCTAATATTGAGAATTATATTAAATAGGCAACTGCTGAAAATATTAGGACGAAAGAAAAACTCTAGAAGCAAAAAATGTAAACTAATGACTTATCGCAAACATAATAAAACTGCATACCATTCAGAATGGTGCATTTTATTTAAAAAGGAAAAAAAAACTAAGCAAATGGCATATAAACCTTAAAATATTTTAATGTTTAAATTTCTTGCGTATGTTCACTTTATAAAATTACTTTTCCTAACCACTTTAAAAGAAAGTAGTTGTTTAATAGTAAAAACTACAAAAGATTTTCTTTAAATAATATTAAATTCTTGGAAAGGGAAACTGCATTTAGCCAAGAAAATTACTATACTATTTTTATCTGTTATGCTATAATTCATAACAAAGTTACAAATGCATATGATTTTTATCTTTATAGGAAACAGTAGCATTAATAAGTCTCTAAGGGCCTGATAGATTTGTAGTGAGTCTTTGTTTCACACTTGAAATGTGGCAGAAAATATTTCCACTTGTTACTTATTGTCTGGAAGCACTGTCCTAACTACAGAGTAACAACAACTCTTGCTCCTGTACTGCCTGAGCATTAAAGACTAGTCCACAAAAGCAAACACAACTAAACTTCATCCCCACGACAGATACTCCGAGGCAAGGAAAAAAAGTTAAATCACTAAAAAGCTCTCTAGGAAAATCTAGAAACAGTTAGCTGGCTGTGACATAAACCTGCCAACACCTCAGCACACAGTGGCAAAGTGCCCAAAAAATGCCACCCTCTGGGTAAACCACTTTCTTGTTTTAACTCGAGATGAAGCTACCAGTTGCAGATGAGAGGCGACGGGGGCATTATTTGGCAACCTGGAATTCACTTCCTGTAATCCTACACCGCGACAGTGCCTAATCAACCTGAACCCTGACACTCGGGCCATTATCACCCGGCCGCGGGCTGCGCGCGCCTCCTTGCTCCGGGCTGTTACCTCCCACGGCCTTGGCCACGGCGCCGTTGGGCCTCCCGCGGGCTCCCATGGGGCTGCCGTTCTGCTCCAGCCGGGCCACCTTCACCGGAGGAGGCCCCTTGACGTCGGGGCTGCCGCTCCGCCGGTCCGGGCTGTCCCGGAGACACGGGCTCTCGCTCCGCCGCTCCATGCTGCTCCGACTCGGAGACAAAGTTCCCACCGGCAGGTCGCAATAAAACGCGCAGGGACCTAGGGAGGGGGCGGGGGGAGGGGAAGGGGAGGGAAGAAAAAAAGAGGGAAAACCGCTCACACACGTGATAGACGTTCAGGCCAGTGGCAGAGCGATGCACCACAGCCACACAAAGTTCCTCCCACGCTGCCCGAGGGGCCGGAGCCAGGAAGCCGGTCCCGACCATACACTGGGAGGCCCAAAGGCAGCCTAGAGCTTGGGGTGCTGCGACTCTGTCCAGTCGCTGTTCCCCAAGAGCTAGCCCTCGGTGACAACGTCGGGGCCCGCACCCAGGGGCGCCCAGAAGTGGCCTATCCACTGGAACAGGATAGGTATTAACCGTTCCCGGGTGCGACACCTTTACCTTTTCGGGATCTGGGTTGCAGAAGAATTGCACTTCATAAAAAGACATTTCACCCACTCAAGGAGGGGGTGGGGGATGTACACAGATCCGTAACAAACAGAATAAACCACACGATGAATGCTCTGTGAATTGGCAGTGCAGGAGCCAAAGGCCTGGAAAAGAACCTGCTGATTCCCTGGGTTCTACCTTTACCGAGACAATCTTGAGACACACACACACACGTTTTGCACAAAATCAACCCTAATTCCACATTAATAAGCATCTGAAAACACTTACAGGTACTCATCAGAATAACCTCCAGAATAACAACCTTCATCACAAGGGCGAGGGCTACAATCGTTATTATTTTTGGAACATTCTTATCTTCATCTGATCCTAATTGATTTGAAAAAAAAAAAAAAAAACACAACTCTTCGGCATAAAACACAAAAGCCAAAAAAGCGTTTAAATTATCAGGTGCGGGAGCAGCCTTAATCAAACCCAATTTTTAAATCTCTCCAAAAAGTTTTCTTCTGGGTCGCTTTGGCTGGCAGCGCTCTCCTCACAAAACCCGCAGATCTCAGCACCCCTGGATTTTTTTTTTTTTTTTTTTTTGGAGTGGGGGGCGGAGGAGAGGGAAACACCTGATGAAAAGGCACTCGCACTGTCACTGACATCCCAGAGAAGCTGGAACCCGGCACAATAAAGTGCGCTGGGAATCCTCTCGCGCGCGCTCTCGCCGTGGGAGAAGCCGCGTCGCCACGGCTCAAGAAGACAAGGTGGGGGTGGCAGAGGGGAGGTGGCAGAAGAGATGCGAGAGAAGCGGAGACCGAGCCGGACGGCTGAGGGAGAAGATACCGCCCGCACTACCCGGTTGCGGTGTCGGAGAGGGCTAGAGCTGCAGGGAGGGAACTTAGCCGGACCCGGGGCTTCCCCGAACTCCGGAGCACGGCGCGGGAGCCCTCGCCCTGCGTACTTACTGCTCACGGTCTGTCTGTAACTTGGCTGGCTGAAGCTCTGTCCATGGAGCAAAAGTAGAGAATCCAGGGTGGAAAGTTTCTGGTGCTTTGCCTTGCAGTGTTCTCCTAGTCTTCCTTTCTCTTTACTCCTTCCCCTTTCCTCTTCCCCAGGTCCTAACGCTTATGGTCCTGGGTCAGGGTGTCTTCTAATGCAGAGATGGTTGTTATGATGATGATGATGGGGGGGAGGGGGAGGAGGAGGAGAGGGAAAGGAGGGCTCCTCGAAAGGGGCACCCGAGCGAGCGGGGGAGGGGACGACGGAGGAGGGGAGAAGAGAGGAGGCTGAAAAAGCCTTTTCACACCTTCGGGAAGGAGACCCGTTCTGGAGAGAGAGGGCTGAGAACTGGGAGGCGGCGGAGGCGGGTGGGGGCTGCCGCTTCGCAATTGCTTGCTCGCGAGAAGGTGCGGCCGGAGCCGCAGGGCCGGTGCCACCGAGAGCCGAGAAGGCGCAGGGACCCGGGACCACGCACGCGAGGAAACGCGCCGGCCGCCCAAGCTGTCACCTCCAGCCTCTCCGCTCTCGGCCGCCGCCGCCAGCAGCCGGAGCCGGACTCACTGACAAGCCGCAGAGAGAGACACACAGAGAGGGAGATGATTATTAGTTGCGTTGAGTCATCAGGCAAAGTGAGTCTTTTGGGTTGTCCTCGGTTTCCGATTTCTCCCCCTCCCCCTTTCCGTCCCCAGATCTAGCGCCTTCAAAATAATAATTTGAGGTGGGGGTAGGGGAAGTCTCTGGGTTATTTCGGGATGGTGGTTGGGGGGGGAAATATCTAAACCCAAGCCAGAATGGTCCACCGCAATGAAGGAGGGGAGTGGGGGGCGGGGAGGAGGGCCGGGGAGGTTGCCGGGGGAGGGGGGCCCCGCCTGGCAGGAAATTAAACATCAATCAATCAATCGCTGTGAGCCCGGCGACCCAACAGCGGCGGGGCTGCGGAGGAGGCAGAGGGACAGGCCAGGAGCGGGTGGGAGGCAAGGAAGAGGGAGGAGGAGGAAGAGAGTCGGCTATGGGAGGACGGTGTGGCGAGGACCGCGCGCGCGGGGCTGTGGAGGACCGATGGCAGAGAACCGAGTGCCGCGCGAGGCGGTGGCCGCGGCGGATGGGTGGGTGCTCCCGGTGCAAGCGGGCGCCGGGGCTCGGGGTCTGGTCCTCCTCTTCGTTGTGGGTCCAGGGCGCGGCCGCCTCGCCCAGTCCCTAAGCGCACTCGTCCCAGCGCGGAGGCGGCAGCGACAAGGCTGGCGCTGGTTGCCTCGTCTCCTTGAGGAGGCGCAGACCCGCTCGCAGGAGGCTGCCGCGGCTGCCTGGGCTCCGGGTTCTCCTAACTGCGCCGAGTACTTTCGACTTTGGAGATAGGAGGGCGATCGCCTCCCCCACTCACCGCCTCCGCCCACCACCCACCGCCTCCGCCCCTCGGAGCAACTTTTCGCGGTGCCTGCGAGCTCCCCCTCGGCGCGGAGCCGGCCGTCCCGGCCCGCCGCACCGCCGCACGCGTGGGGAAGGCCGCTTCTCCCTCAGGGCCGGCACCGCCGCGGGTCCAGAACAATAGCCCGGGTGTCCCAAACGGCAGGAGCCCCGGCACTGCCTGCCGGGCTGCGGGTGGCACAGGAGACAGAGCCGTGTGGGGGGCGCAGGGCTGGGGGCATTCCTGGATGACGTCCCTGGAGCGCTTGCAGCGCCGGCGACATCTCGAGCGGCGCAGCCCGAGTCGCCGGGAGGCTGTGACGAAGCGGCGGCGAGGGCGGTGGGACTGCCTGTCCTCGGCTGCGGGGCTGGGACGCCTGGGACCCCCAGCGGCTCGAGCCCTGGGCCGCGAGCGCGGGCTGAGCTGTGCGGTGAGGACCCAGCCTCTCGGTCCCTGGGGAGGCCACGCGGGGGCGTCGCCAGCAGGTCCCGCGAAGGCGTAACTGAGCCACAAACTTTTGCCGACTCCCGCGGCCCGAGCCATCCGCAACCAGGCTCCGGCCGCGGTGTTCATTTAAGGTGGCGCGGGCACTCGCCGAGCAGGCCGGGCTCCTGCCGCGCTTTTGTCCCCGAGGTCTCGCTGAGACGCGGCACCTCCTTAAGGAAAAGCACGTGGACAGGGGCCGCGGCCCCCGCGAGACGCTGAGGGCGCCGGCTGACACTCGCGGTCCCGACCTGGGGCGGGAAAATGTGGACGCGTCCCAGCTCGCCTCGAGGCCGGTGTAGCCTCCTCGGTTGGCAGCACCTCCTTCCTTCTCGCACCCCTCGGCTCTCCTTCCTTATCCCTTGGACCCCAAGGACTCCCCACAACTCGCTGCCTGAGCCGCCGTTCCCCCTTAAGAAGCGTTGACTGTACGGCGGCGCCAGAGGGCCAAACTAAATTCGGTTTCGGAAAACGCTCTCAGGGGGCAATTCTGGAAATTCTGATCCCGTGCACCGACTGCGGGAAGTCACCTCAGCCTAGAGTACTCCGGGCCTGGCCGAGGTCCACTCGCCGCACCCACCCGATGGGCGGTATTCGCGCGGCCATCCCCTGAAAATTAGGGGCCTGGGAGGCGGGGGACCCTCTGGAAGAGAAAGGGTCCCAGAAGCGAAACCTGCCCCCGGCCTAAGTCTCATTGCCCAAATCCCGGAGAACCCCGCACCGAGGCACCGCCCACCAAGTTCCAAAGGAGCGGGAGAAGACTCCGGAGGCGGTCGGAGCCCAGCCGAGAGAGAAAGCCAGCTGGACAGTAAACCTTCAAGGAACCACCCTAAGAGTTTTAGGCAGCGTTTTCTTTTCCCCACTTTTTATTTCCCAAACCCCATCCTCCCCACCTCCCCAAACGAACGGGTTAGAGAAAATGCACAATTCAAGTCTGTGAGAAAAAAGTGGCTCGAGTAAATCAACTCGTGGTGGTAGCTAAAAGGGTTTTGGCTGCAAAGAAACAAACTGTAAGTTTGATCGACAAACTTTTTTCTTTATAAGTAATATCACGTTGGAATGGGAAGGGGATGTTGCAAAAACCAACTGCCATGTCCAAGTTTGAGCCCGTTTTCAAAATGGGGAAAGGCGCATTTCTTATTAATATATCTCAACAACGATAACAATGCTGTTTATTTCCTTACCTCGGTATTGAACTGCAGAATCCTCCTCCGAATCAATGTCCAGAAACTTAGAAGAATTGGTGATATTAGGACTTCAGTACTTCTGGAGAAAAAAATGCAAATGGTTTAGCCAGGATCTTTCCTGTCTGATTCGTCACTATTATTATATCTGATGATGCGAATGGTTGGAGCGATTCAATCTTAAGTCATTAATGAGCTATTTTATAAACATCGCTGTTTGAAGATCATTTACATTTTGCAAAGGATCACTTCGCTAACCTCACAGGCTTATGTCAACAGCATGATTACGGAACTTAAGTCACACTCTTATAAACAACATAACCGTATTGTTAATCGGTTAATATTTTATAAAGTGTAAATATTTTATTATGTTTTGAAGGAACTATTGATTCTAAATTATTAAACCTCTGAGAGAGGCGATTTAAATAAAGTATACAATTAAGTACAATTAAATGTACATTGTGGCTAGTATGTTTTCAGATTCTGCACCCATTTACATTTATTGATTTTCTCTTATCACAGTTTCCCTTGTCCGTTTTTGACAGTGAAAAAATATTTTGGGCAAAAGAGCTCAAAATATTTAAAATTGCATTTAGCACAGAGAGAAATGTGGAATATTATGAATTATTATCAGAGATGTATTTCGAATATTTGTAGATTTATGTTACTAACACATTTTACAATTTTATTTCGATTTAAAAAAGGAGAACTCTAAGAAGTTTTATGATGTATACCCAGTGTGTTTTTTTCCCTTGAATTTTGTCTCTAATAAAGGCCTTTTCTGTTTCCAGCTGCATAAGCTTTTCACTGCACAATTTTTGTATTGACCTTATTTCAACCGAAGTGATTATTTCTAGCATGTTTAATTTTGACAATAAGGAATTTTAAATAAGATTTTACCTTTCACTAAGATTTTCTACTTTTTTAAACAGTAAATAAATTATGATTCAAAAGTTTTGTTTGGTTTCGTTTCATATTCCCCAAGTAGTTTATTTCCAAATATTTTTGAAACAAAATCATACTCAAGAAAATAACTGGTTTTAGTTACCTTTTAAAATAATAACTTGACCCAAAACGCATTTTTGTGCATTATGTGACAGTTTGCTGCAGTATTCAAAGCATAAAGTTCACAATGGGAACATTTTTATCTCTCAGCTTGCTTCTCACTGACGTTTTTTTGTCGGGAATCTACTCAAAATTTCCTCCTTTCTCCCCACACCCAATTTTTTTCATGTCATTTAGTCAAAGTTCGCCTGTCTTTCATAATCACACTGAAATTTGTTATTTTAAAAATCAACGGATCTTTATACACTGGGCTTAAATATGCATGTTTTTTCTTATTTCCATGTTCTCTCCTTTTCTCTAACTCTTTTCAGGCCTTCTATTCTTTTATGGCCTGCACTTTTAATTACAACGTTTCTTGATTTCTGTGTCTGGACACCGAGACTTTTGCAGTGTTAGCTCTCCACTCTGGCCAACCTTCGTTCCCCAATGCCCTTGCTAGACGGCGTAGGCCCTACTACCCGGGTCGTAGGGTGCTGGGTGCCAGGCGTGGGACTCCTGCGCTCGGCTGGGCCACTCGGGCCTCTGAAAGCCCAGTGTCCATCACTAAGTTCCCTAGATTTCAAGTCCTATCATCATGCAAAGAGGCTCTCCCGGAGGTACGCTGTCTCTTAGAGAACACTGGAAAGTTGTGCTGCGATTTCCCTCCACTGCCGCATGCATGAGGGAAACTCTATGGGGACTGCCAGCGTCAAAAGCCTCCGACGGTTCCTAGGTACCCACACTGCCCTGCCTCTACCCCACTCTCACCACCCTCCCCCACCACTCCGCCCCGGGCTTGCTCTGCTGGGGGCTAGAGAAGGGCAGGAGGGAATTGCTTCTTTCTCACGAAGCCCACACCAGTTCTGAAGCCAATTTCCACCGCGGATTGTAGGGGAGAGTTGAGTGACCAACATTTTCGTGGATCGCTTAACTGCGCGGGGCCCAGATTGGCACTTGGATGCACCAAGGGAACGAGAGCCCAGGGCCAGAATGCCCCGAGGAGAACGCGCCTAGAAGGCCAGATCGACTAGGGTGGGCTTGAGCCTTTTCCCAGACTGCTCCGGGGCGTCTGGGGACTGACCCGAGCGCAGGGGGCGGGGGGACACTTACTTTGTTAATCCGCACGCCTTCCTCGTTGGCATCAGAGCTGGACAAATCCCAACCCGCGCCAGGCAAAGATAAATTACTCCTGGCTCCCGCAGAGGCTCAGGGGGCCTGGGCGGGGGCGGAGCGGTGAGGAAGCTTTCGGGGAGCCTAAGGTAGGGGCAGTGGAGGCCCTGCTCTCCTCCTCAAATGAACAAGCCCTGCGGCCTGGACAGATATAAGTCCCAGGGAGACGACTAATTGGGAAGGAGTGGTGGTGAGCGTTAGATGGTGAGCCGAGCTTCCAGGAGGCCAGAGGGTCGAGGGTCAGGGGAACAGATAATGCAGAGACCCAGAGGACTGAAGGGGACGCGCGAAGGTCAGCCAAGGAGCTTCGGGGTCCCAGATGTAGGGAATGGGAGAGGGCGTCGAGGTTGGCACTGCCTGCACCAGTGGGAAAAGGAGGGGTCATGTTTCGAAGCTAGTGTAGTTGTTAGGTCTAAAGTGTGGGTGTCTTTCGGCGCAGCCGTAGGCTGGGAGGCTCGGGAAGGTGGTATGGCTGTTGGCTCCTAGCACTACTCCAGCGACACAAGACGTCGACCCCGGGACTCCCGGATCCCTTCATTTTTTCCAGAGTCAAGAGCTTAATAGCTATATCTCCTTTCTGCAGCAGCGCAGGGAGAGAAAAACTGCTCTGTTAGTCTAGTTTATTAAAAATAGAAATCAACTTAAAACGACTGGGTTAATGAGACAAAGGGGGGAAGAAAACGAAACGCCAAAGGAGCCGCTGCTGCCTCTCTGTCCCCATCCCGGGGCGGCCGGGTTGGAGACAGAGTCGCGCTCCGGACCCGCTACGTTTTCTGTTGGGAAACACAGAACAAGGCAGAGGGGGTTCGTCCCATCTCCAGTCCCCGGGCCCAAGGTGGCAGCGAAGAACCCCGCGGCCTCGACTCGTGGTCACGGTCCCGTCACCTCCGAGCCCGGGTCACTGCCCGCGTCCGAGACCGGAGCTGAGGCGTCCTCTCCCGACAGCGCCACCGCGTGGGCTGCGGCCCAAATCTGCAGCTCCTGTTCAGTCCGCAGCGTCCCGGAATCGGCCCTACTGCGTCGCCTCGAGTCCGCGGGATAAAGATGCGGCGGGGGATGGGCAGGTCCCCAGCCCGGGACAAAGCTGGACCACCCAACACAAAAACGCGCAGGGCAAGCAACACGTTACCACCCTCAGTTTGCCCCAACCCCTTGTAATGAAAAGTACACCTGGAACGTCCAGGCCATCCGCGCCCCAAACTCTGGGCAGGCCAGCCTGCGTGGCGAAATCCGCGCCCAACCCTAGCTGCGGCGAGCGAGCTCAGAAAGCCACTTCCGAGGTGGCCCAAGCCTCAGCCATTCTGGGAGCGCTTTGCAGCTCTGGGACCGCGCTGATCTCGATCCGCGCCCGAGAGAGCCAGAAAGCCTGCTGCGGAACCCAAGGTCGCAGGCACTTACTGGGACCGAGGAAGAAACGGGTAGTCGGTCTGTCCCACGGTCCAAACCTGTCCGGAGGAGCGGAGAATCTCAAGGGCTTCCTAGGCGGACGACTTGCCTGTTCTCTTGGTCTCACGAAGCCCTACTACACCCTCTCAGTCCTGTCAAGGGTTGACCTCAGGGCTATGGCCCAGGTGGCTGTGACAGCAGTGTCCTGGGGCTCAGTTCCTCGGCGCCTTGCCTCTGGGCCCTGCAGCCAAGCCCAGCTGAGCTAGGCATCACCTTGCGCTGCCCCGGCGCTATATCAGGACTCGAGAGCCACCACGTCGGGCTTCGAGGACTTCAGTAGGTAGATTGGAGCTTATTTTAAAATAAATTCAACTGTTTAAACGCGCGCGCGTGCGTATGCACAGACATATTTTGTGACTGTCAGCTATGGAAAAGGACAACGACTCCCCCAAAGTGTAAATTCACCTGGTATCTTCCCAATTACAAAGCTCCCAGCCCCACGCAAAACTGGAGAGAGTCCTGGACGCCTGAGTGGTCCCTTGCCGGGCGGCCTGCGACCACACTCTTGCAGGACGACCGGCTTGCCAGGCTTCTGGCCGGGCACAGCGCGACCCGCCGGCTGAGTTCAGGCGCTCCGCGTCCGCCTGTCCTGCTCACCCACACCCTTGTTCATTGGCTGTGACCTGTTCGTTTCTAAATTCTAATGCCCATGGGCCACGTGGACCTATTTCCAAGCGTGCCAATCCGGCACCCCTGCCAAGTGGCTCACCTTCGCTCGCTGCGCCTGTCTCTGCCCGGAGTACCCAGGACCGAGTAAGAGGCTGCGGGTCAGGGCGCGGACGCCGTCTGCTCACCTCCAGGAGCCGACAGCGGGTGCCTGCGGCGTCGCTCGTCCAGCCCTGGGGCTGATTTAAATAACTAATAAGCTTAGAGAAATTTTACGAGGGGAACTTTTCCTTTTAGTATCAATAAAGCCTAGTAATTGGGTTCGTTGGTTACCTTAGCTCGAGTCTCTTTCTCTCTCTCTCTCTCTCTCTCTCTCTCTCTCTCTCTCTCTCTCTCTCTCTCTCTCATTCAGAAGCAACGTTTTTTAAAAATTGGCAACTATGTGTGCGTTTGTATGTGGTGTGCAAGCGTATGTGAAAGAAGTTGTTTGTGTTGAAAGTCCTTTGCCTGGAGAACAATCATCATTGCTGCTCTGTACTGAAGGGGTTTGAAAGGTGAACTGTTGTTATTTCAGAGGAGAAACATGTTGACAACAATTCAAGCCTCACAATACAAGTATAATCTAAGGGTGTCTAAAGATTTTTTCTTTGGGCGTGACAAAGACTTTTGCAGTGCATCCCCAATAGTTTGCATTTTAATTAACTTTCACTACATTTTGACTTTCACTTCTGGGTTGTAGTGATACCTGTTGTTTTTAGTAAAGACTTCTATACTATAACACATTCTAAATTTTTATTTTTTATTTTTTAACCTTTTTGAAAGTATGTTTCTAGATGTGAAGAATTTTTCCACCTAAGAACTGTGCCTCGACTAAAAAATATAAAAGACCTTTTATGAATAATAACTGCCAATAGCCCATTAATTATGTCTGTAAAGTTGATACCTGTACAAAAATCTCAGAAATCTAAAGGCAATCTAAGTACGTTTCTCTATAATCATAGCGATGTAATGTATATATTTTTAATTTCTATTGTATGGAATTTAAAAAAGCTTTTAAAGGACTTTTTAGAAAAGCATTATAATAAAATTTGCTTGAACTTAAATTCCTTACCAGATACAACATAACTAGTGTCTGTCAATGTCAGCCAAACGAAATCAAGAGTATTTCTGAATCAGATTATGGCTGGGATCAGAAGCTAGTTAATGAAAGGCGATGGGAATCTAAGTTTGCAAACCAAGGGCGAGTGGCGGGGAGAGAAGCCGCTCCTGAAGTTCCCAGGAACACACCTAAACCTGTACGCTCATATTTTCAGTGAGAACGTTTTCCTTTCCACTTTTAGTTAGAAAATGGATGAGCTTCCCTTAGTTCGTCTTGTTTTAGGCTGCGAGTCCTAAAGTCAGCCAAGGGTTGCCTTCTGCGAGGTAACTTCCGGATGCCCAGAGTTATTCATTCGGAAATAGATCCAGCCCTTCACACAGTCCCTGCGGAGGACAGCGTCCTGCCCATCCTTCTCAGCGCCGTCACTTCCCCAGCCTCTCCGCCGCACCCGCGAGCTAAGGAGCTAAAGGCACCACAGCGCCTTACCCTCATCTCCCTGCTGGAGATCGGCCCCAATGTCGGCAGCTGGCTGCAGAGGGAAGAAAATCTGAGCTGTAGGTTTATATTTCTCGTTTCTCGCTTTCTCACAGGGTTACAGACAACCTTCCTTCTCATCTGCTTCCGTCCGGGTTCCTGTTCCTACCTATCCTCTTCACTCTTGCCATCACCAAGCTCCTAGCGCCCCACCGCAGTGGCCACGTGTTGGGGCACTCACTACAGCAACTCCTTGTCCCCGCAATTGGCCATGTTAAGGACGCGTTCTCCAGCACTGTCCTCCAAGTACCAGGAAGTCGAATACAGTGACAGGGAACGATGAAAGGACTGGGAAGGAAAGCGCAGGACTGAGAAGTGTAATTGAGAGCCTCAGTGATGGGCATCTCAGCCTTTCCAAACAACCCAGGGCTTCCCCTTCCCTCCCAGCCCTTTTACTGCGGGTCCCTAGGGAGCTGCTCTGTGAACCTAGGTAGTCCCCTAGGTTTTAAGTACCCCCTGCCTTCTACATTACCTCCCTGCTATCCCACGTTTTGGTTTCATTTAAGCTGTTTTCTGAGGTCGTAGAAACTCCACTTTTATTCTTTTTCTGTCTTTGCCTCATTCACAATCCTTTTTTAAAAAGAGCATCCCCTAAGCCTGGCTTCTGCCAGACCCTGTGCAATCTACCCAGTGCTATGTGCAGAAGAGATTTGTCTGTTTATAGCACGTTTAATTAAGACAGTTATGTGCCCGAACTCTTTGGCCCCCACAATCAATGCATTTTGATTTTGAAAGTCAAATAGAATCACATCTTACACTTGTAGTGCCCCCGTTGGCCACCCAGGCTGAGGACAGACACTTATCCTTCTATACTAGCATGGACCTGGGCGAGTCCCCTGCAGAGCTTGCCTCTTTGCTCATTCCTTGGCGACCTCCAGTTGAGTCTTCTGGCAAGACTAAGGCTTTCCTAGCAAAGGTGTGAAAAGCTTAACACCCAGAGTGCTCCTGATGGCCCTTAACTAAGGAGCCAGGAGTAAAACTACCGAGGATCCAGCATTCTGGCTGCTGAAAAGTGCTCCAAAGCCCCAGGCTATAGTCCTCCTCCCCCTTCACTGGACCCTACCCAGCAGTTTTAGCAGTAAAGAAAGCAGGGGAGGCAAGTCTCTTCAGTTGTTCATCCAGTAGCAACCCCTCCCCCCAGCTCAGACTTAGGTGCTGGGCTGCAGCTGAAGCGTTTTTCTAATTTGTCATCATTGGAAACCTCAGACAATTGGAGTGTAAAACTTTAAGGGCTTCCAGGGATATGCTGACATCAGGCACTCAATGGAAGGGGTGGTGTTGTGTGTGTGGGGGGGGGGGTGCGGGCAGGGATATGAGACAGATGTCCCAACTTGTTCTGCTGGACTTTTCTCTCTCTGTAGCCTAGCTGCATTGGTGCAAGCACTGTCCACCTCTTGTCTCCCCAACCCCACTGGCCTCCTACGCAACCTCATCACTTCTTTGGCCCTCAACAAATAAAGGAAGAAATACTGTCAAGGTCTCTCAGTCTCTTCTCCAATGTTGTCCTGGGACCTTGGAAACAGAGGCCTGGGCCATGTTGCCTGTGGTACTCTCTGTGTCATCATATGTGGTATATATGCCTTTACTATTCCTTTTGATCCTCCACTTCCAGCTTCCTGGACCAGTGTCCATATCCTGCCACCCCTGTGGTTCTGATCCCAGAGAAGCTGTAGACCTGCCACTGATTTCATCATACCATCTATAATGATCTCTGTGGTTTTCAGTAGATTTGGAATCCAACAGAGTAACCATATTTTTAAAACTAATTTATTTTTTAGGAATTGGGGCTCTTGAAACATTCTGAGCATGTCTGTGTGTGTGTACACACACGTGTGTGTGTGGGAGGGGGTCCTCAGAGGAGTTGTCCTGAAAGCCACTGGGGGCAGACACCTTTGCTGTCGCAAAGGCCTTGATGGAGTTGGCTCTGCAGTCTGTGTGTGCTGCAGCTCTTGGCGACCGTCACTCTCCCCCCAGAAGTAGAAGGATTAGGTTTGAGGGTAAAGATGGGAAGGGATTTTTTTTAAATTTGTTTTCATTACTGGGGAGAAATAATCCCAGTACTAGAAGGGTGCAGCAATTGGTCTCAAAGCCTGTGACTTGCCCCTCCTCTATGTGTCAGGAAGCAGGGAGTGACAATGTGGTGTTAGCTCTGGGAACCGTCTGGCAGGACACTGGGCTTCACATCTAACTGAGACCCAGTCACCCTGCTTCTGTGTGCATCTTGCCTTGGGTGTTTGCACCTGCCTGTGGGTGTGGGGGGTGCTGGACTGGTGTTTATCCCCTCTGGCACCGTCTTCCCCGCGGGGCTTGGTTGTGCATGCAGTAAATGAATCCATGAAGGGGCTGTCTCCGTTAAACGGGCTTTGTGCAGCTGCTGCCGACTGCCTCCTCCCCTCCTCTGAGCAGGGGTGAGGTGGCCCAGGAGCCCCGCCAACGTCCCCCCCCCACGCCCCCCGCCGCCCGCCGCCCCTCAGGCCCTGGCAATCTCTGCACTTTGTCATCACGCCCGAGTATTTGACATTCGCAATTATCTGCAAATACCCTGATCGGTTTGTATATGAAACACTTTTTTTCCAGCCTAAAGGTTGGAATCTGGTAAGTTTCAGACAAGTGGTTGCGGGGGGGGAGGTTACCCGGGGGACTGCGGGGGACCAGCCTGGTGAACCCGACTGGCGAGGGAGGCGACAAAGAAGGGACGAATCTGCGTGCTGCCCCCTCCTCCCCCCGCCCCGCTCCCAGGAAAGGCGGCGCGAAGGTAAGGAAGGGCCCAGGCGGCGACCGTTGGGTCTTCCTTTGAAAGGAGCACTCCCTAATTCCTGCAAGCGGTAAGCTGCAAGGAGAATGGGGATCCCACCAGAGGCAGGCCCGGAGGTTAATCATCTTGAAAACCGGAAAGGGCGCTGCCCGGCCTGGTCCCCATCACTGAGAGTGTCAGTCCAGCTCTCGACCCCGCTGCAGAATTACCTGCTCAAAAAATCGTCCCAGAGAGCCCTCTTCTCTGAGCTCTTCCAGCCCGTAATCTGCGGGAAGTAAACCTCGTCCTCGATCAAAAGAAGCGGATGTCCTTTTGACCCTCCTCCGCCCCCAGACTTTTCCTAAATCCTGGAGGGCAATGCCAGCCCTGGGATCACTCACCGCTCCTACATCGCAGCTTGGGCTACCTGCCTATTACACAGCTCGTCTACAAAAAGAAAAGTTGTGTGGGCAGAAAGGGTTAGGAGAGAGATTACTTGGTAGACTCTTCCGCTTTGGGAGCCTGATCCTTACCCCCGGCTGAGCCGAGGCGCCTTGGGCCCAGGGACTAGGAGACAAGACCCTGGCAGCGCGAGACGCGCATAGCCTGGGTGCCCCACCCCGCGTCCCGCTTCGCGTCTCCTTCTCCAACAAGCTGAGCCTCTTTGGCAATGGATGTATCAGCAAGTTTAGAAACACCAAACTCTTCAGTGAAGCCTCCTCGTCATGCACTTAGCTTGCAGCTCTGCTACAGACACTGGGTTTAGCCGCTTTTCACACATATTACTTAAATTTTCCGGAAGAGTGGGCGGGGGAGCAGGTTAGAAAAGGGGGAGGGTACTGCAACACCTTCAAGAAAAAATGCAAGGGGAGGGGAGTTTAGAAAGTCTGTCTCTGTAACAGACCAACTGCCAAATCACTGGCGTATTCGGAAAAAGAAGAGAGAAGGAAGAAGCTGGCGGGGAACGAATCCCTTCCTCCTGCCCCCAGATGCCTCCCAGCATCCCTAGTCCAAGTAACCTGGGCTGAGAACCGAGAGTGTGCTGCTGGAAGGACATCAGCTCTCCCAGCTCCTGTTCAGCCCATGTGAGCAAGAAAGCGCGGGCAGCTGGAGAAGGTCGTTACAGTCTCCCTTGGCGCCCTTGACCCACGCAGAAAAGGCAGCCGAGGCGACTTCTCCACTCACAAATCGCATCCCCCTGACTGAGACTTCCCAAGAAGCAGCGCGCAACGCCCTGGGCACCGGCCTCCTTTCCCCGGACTCCTTGGAGCTTGGTCTGCGGTTTGAGTCCAGCTGCGGACACTCACCCAGGCCCTTAGATTAGGCCCCACCTTGGCCATGGCTGCCAAGGTGGGGGTACGGAGGCCCCAGGCTGAGCCGAGGCTGGCAAGTTTCTGCCTGGGTCGGTATGGCGGGGAGGGTCATGATCTCAGCGGAGCCGGGCGCGGTCTGCTGACACTCGCGGCGCCTTGCACTACTTCCCTGAGGGCCCTCCTCCTGCTGGGGAGGCGAAGGCAAGGTGCACGGGGGCAGGTCAGACCTTTACCCCTTTATTTCCTATCATTTTTTTCATGTCCATAGCTTTGTTAGATAGATGTACGACTGCTATATTCTAGCGCTTTCTCCTACATAAAATGCCCCAGGGAGTAGGCAAGACTGCGAATGTGGCTTCCCAGGTGATCTTCAGTATTGCGTTCCCTACTAACCATCTCGCCTGTGGGTACCCAGGGCAGTGCCTACTTTGGCAGAATTGATAGCTGTTGGGTCCCAGCGGAGTATGCAGCGCCCAACCCTGCGCCTCGGAAACGCACCCTTGCTCGAGCTCTTGCACCGCGCACTCCTAAACCAGCCGCCCGCATGCTCAACCACGTGCAAGAATCCTCCCGCTTTGAAACGAATTCGCCCCGCGAATTTCATCCGAAAAGGCTTTGCCTTTGGGGCGCTACTCTGGCCCAAGTTCCAGAAGAGAAGTCCTGAAAGCGCGAGCCAGTGGCACAGGGACTCCTCTGCTCACCTGAACTTGAGACACTGGAAGGCCCCAATTACCTATCAGTTGTATCAGGGCTGACGGGTGCAAAGTGGCTGCGCCCTGTAGAGGTGCTCGCTCCCGGGGTCCATGTCTCCGAAGGCATCTAGAGTTGAGGTGGGTTGTGCTGACTACCTGCAGCGTCCTGGTATCCCAGGCCAAGATAAAGTGCGCGGTGCAACGGCGTTACTGCCTCTCCAGGGATCGGCCCTGACTTTGTTAGTAACTTAAGGAGCGCCTCTGAACACAGGGAGCGCGTTTTGGGGCACTTCCTTGCACACACCCCACCGAACGTCTGCTTTCTGGGCCTTACATCTTTCCCACCGTCCCTCCCGCTTCCCAACCCTTGCCCCTTCTGTTAGAGGCACGCGGCGGGCACTCGGTTTACAGAGCTGCCGTTTCAGATGTTTATTCGCAGCTAATTGCTTATGCAGGAAAATGCTCGTTACCCGGGCGGAGAGCTTCCGCCCTGCTCTGGCCAACCCTGCTGGCGGCAGCTCGCTGATCCCACCCGCGAAGCCACAAAGAAACTGGCTTCAGGGAGGCGGCTGTGCCATTCTGGGCCGGGCCACCGGCGCTGCTCGGAACTCCCGGTAGGGGGAGCAGTCACGGGCTCCACGCCAGGCTAGGTCTAGGCCTTAGGTTGGCGCTGCTGCCAGCGTCAATCCGGAACCCACAGCGCAGGCGGCCTTCTTACCTGCCCTCCAGGTGCTCGCTGCCGACAGAGAAGGGAACACAGGGCAGAGCCTGCTCCTAATTCCTGGTTGTTGTACAGCAAAGAACAGAGGCGAGACCGAAGTATATTCTTTAGGTCTAAATATAGTTAAAGAAATTTGTAGATGAGATCACCTCCTTTACCCATCTCCAATGGAAAGAAACAACAACAACAAAAAAGAGAACAACGCAAAACAAAATATAAGTAGATATATAGTGATATATATAGTTCCACAAAGTTTGAGCCAATTTTAGGTAATCCCTTCTCACTGTTTCCAAGTCGTTTATTTCCAAGAGCGTCAGACAGCCCTAGCACAAAATAGGAGCTCAGATGAGACCTTTGCTGCAGTAGCGTTCTCTTCCTTTCTGACTCCATATGCTTAAGATATGACCAATGTTTAGAAAACAACCCTAATCCAGGGTCAAGGGCAACCCACAGACCACCCCACTGTGCCCAGTGTGGCTGCATACCTGCGCTGAGGGGCCAGAGATTCCTGGTCAATACTCCCACAGATAAAAGCCTTCAAGATCTCCTTTTACAAAAATATCCACAGGAACCCACAACTCCTAAGAGCTCTCATAAGAGCAAGTCATCGAAGTCTCTTTAAAGAGAGTAGCAAATGCAAAGAATTCCACACTTGTAAGGAAACTTAAAAACCATCTAGTTTACTGGTGAGGAATTTGAGCCGAATAAGGGCAAAGAATTCCACCTTCAGCTGAAGAAACCCCTCAACCCTAAGCTGAGACTGGAATTCTCCTCTTCTGACCCCCAGTCCTGTATAATTTTGACTGCAGGGTACTGTTTTACTGTTGTCATTATCCTTGTAATTATTATTTTCCACATATTTTAGGGTTCTTTGTAAGACAAACCCCTTTAATAATGTTGTAGTAATAACAAAATCTGTAAGGTCTGTGTGAAAAGAGTATTACAGTTGGCTCAAGAGAGGTCGAATTCTAAAAATGAAGTTATATATAGCAATGAAGCATTTGGAGAAAAGACTAAACAAAAAAAAAGTTGTATTGTTTTACCACATTTTAAAAACATTGAATATGTGCAAATATGCAAATGAATGAATAAAAAAGAGCAAAAAATGTGGGATTGTTGATATTATAATGGCATTCTTCCATGTTGTATAATTTTCCTCCGAATATCAGATCTAATTTAGTGCATTTAAGTGTTAGTTTATAGATTTTAAGTGTTAAATTCTGGTGTCATTTTTCAAGACCAAGAAAAAAGAATACAAATATTTTAAAATTCAGATTTGAAAAAAATAAAAATCTAATTTATAAAAAGTTGATTTAGCCATAGTATAGGAAATTTTTTGAATGAAATATTAAGAGATAAGAAAACGCTCCCCACTGGCTTTGTAATAAATCCTGAGATTAAATGCTATTTTATCATTCTCTTCATAATTGTCCTTTTTTTATTTTTTGATAAGGTCAACATAAAAATTATAAGGACACTCCAGTATTCATTTTTTGTATCTGGTTCACAAAGGCAAAGAGATACATTATCAAATAAAAATGTCTCAGTCTCTTTCCGTAACTAATGTCTGATCTTTAGCAAATGGCACTATGATGTCATTGAAATGGGTATTGGACAAAGTACCAATTGATTTATTGATTTTCCTTCTCCAACTCCTTTGGGAATTAAGAAGAAGGAAAAGCAAAGGTTGGCTGAGATGTGCAATACTTATTCTTTCTTACACATACAAAAATTATATTTGGCTGATAAAATCGACAATTTAGAAGCATTGCTTACAGAAATGCATAATGGAAAGACATGCAGACCACTCAACTGATAAACTTGCTTCTCCCCCACCCTGTCATTGTATTTGCCCTTCCAATTTTAACCTTTTAGAAGTCAAAAAGCATCAAGTTTTCAGTTAGCCAATATACAATGTGAACAGGAGGAAAAGAAGAGGTTCTGGGGTGAGGGAGGAAACAGAATAGTCACGTTTGCTCTCAAACACAAACCCCTTAATTTCCACTCTACAGCCTTGTAAGCTGGGTAGAATTACTGACAACTGGCACTTGATGTGAATCTCACAAGGGACCTCTGTGGTTCTGGGGTTGGAATGACTTCCCACCTGGGCGGGGGGAAGATCTAAGAGCTTCCTGTGATCTAAACCTGAGATAGGTCACAGCAGACTCATGGCAACAAAGAAAATACAGCTGCTCTGATTGTCTTTGGTTATGTAGGAGAAGATTTCAGAGCCAGGCTCTTTTCAGTCTCAGTTGCTGAAACTTTTTTTTTTTTTTTGGAAAAAGACTTTTAATCTGAGTCCTGTTAAAAATGCCACTAAACCACCTGGACAAACTCTGCATTGTAACATCTGCCTAGGAATTACCACACACAACAGTATCTGTAGCAAAGCCGAAACTATACGAATAAGAACAAACCTCAGACTTCCTCTCTGTTGGCACTCTGTATGGGTGAGCTGCATGGAAAAACAGGGAAGAGTCACTGTAATGCACCCTCAACACAACTGCATTTTAGTTACTACTTTCTCTGTTCCCCCTTTTACTTCAAGAAGAGTTGAACATCTTTACCTTCCAGAGCTTTCTATTGATTTAGCTCAATCCTCTAGGTTTAGCACCATGATCTAGGAAATCTCTACTTACTATGGTGAGTAGACTTTTCTTGGCCTTGTGTCTCCAGGAGCAAGCAGAAGGATAGGGTGAAGAAAGCTTCTTTCTCCCACTCCTAGGAGAAGGGTGTGCTTCCAGAATGCATGGTTCATTTTACCCTAGTCGAGGGTCCCCTGTTGAGGCTGGAGGCAAGGCATTCTCTCTCCCAAGAGAAAGTGGATGGGGATGCCCATGAAGAAGGATCTAAACATTGCGTGCACTCCTCTCCTCACCCCAGGGAAGGCTAGTGGTGAAGAAAATGTTAGATAGGGAAGTATCATGGAGAGGAAAGGAGAACTGTGACCATTTTTAAGGAGGTTATGTAGTGTGTACTTGGAGCCGGTGCAGGAAAAAATTCTCTTTTTTAAAAGATTAAATTTATTTAAACAATAGTGTTCATCTTTCTGCAATGGTAATTTTAATGACTATTAAAATTATTAAAATTTTTGTAAATATTGAGGGGAAATGAAGCATTATGCTTCAGAATTTTAAAACTACAAGGTAATTACATTCTGTCTTTGCCACCTACTAGCAGTGTAAACCTAGAAAGGTTAGCTTACTTCTCGGAGTCTCGTTTTTCATATTTGCCAAGTGGCATAATATCAAGAGCTATCTCATCAAAGTGTGAGGATTCAATAAAATACTACATGTGAGTTGCTTAAAACAGTTCCTGCAACATAGTAAAAACTTTGAAAATGTCCACTACATTATTATGATGTGGGACTTGTAATCCAATTGGCTCTCCCTCTTTTTCTCTTCATTCTGCAAGTCACTGAATGTGAACAAGAAGTCGAAGGGCAGATGATATTGTTCTCTTCGATTCATTTTTCTTAAAGGTAAAATAACACAAAGACTCTTATGTCACTTCATCACCAGTGAAGTTTTTCTGAATTTATCGAGCATCTCTCTAGAACCTTTTCCTTAGCTCCTTTGTGCTCTTTCCTCCCCTACACCAGAAGCTCCTCAGCAGGGCAAGATGGGTGGAGATTACCAGGACTATCTGCCGAGAGGTCATTTCAAAGCCTTCTGTGGAGGGCTATGCTCAGGCAGGTAGAACTTTTAGTCATTCAGTCTCAGAGATAAACAGCATTCTCCATCCAGTTTATAAATTCCTATGCCATTCTCACTGTGAAGAGATTTTTCTCTGGACTGTGTTCTTTTAGTTACACTGAGAGCACTAGTACCCCCAGAAGGAGCAGTGAAAAAGCAGAGCATTCAGGAACAGCAATGATAAGCCAGTCTCTTCACTTACCTGGAAGAGCAATTAAACCCGGGAATTCTGCTTGAAGTCTCAAAGAAGCTGCCTCTCTAGCCTTTAGCAAAAGCAGAGCAGATTGTAGGAGTCAACCACCAAAGACCCACTTCCCTCCTCCTGTGGTTTTGTGTCTCTTTTCCTGAGGATTTCTTGAAGCCCACATGCTAAGCCAAGTCAGCTTTCAACTGGCTGGCAGGCTCATTATACACCTGGCCTACCATTGCCTTTGACTGGAGATGTAGGTATTAAAATGCAGAACTGTGAGACCCAGGAAGAGAATGCTGGAAGGGAAACACCCAATATGCTGTTCTGTCTGGTTCTCGCTTTGATTCAATGTTTTGTCCTTTGTGAGCTTTGCTTAGATATTTACATCAGTTTGAAACATTCATACAATAAAATTTCAATGACCTTCCAGACCATGTTCACTCCCACAAACCAAACACAAATTAATTGCTTTTTACCAGTCAAATCTCTACTGCAGTTTAAGGGAAGACACAACCAACCAGCTGGGAACACTTGTCCCAAGATGAAAACCCTCTGATTCTTTGCGGTGGGTTGGGTTATTATAAACTAAAGTATAACTATGGAGCCTGAGGTATCAACTCTCTCACTCTTTCTCTACCCTCCTGCAAAACAGCCATATGTTTTTATTGCTCCTGTAGATATTTTCAGTCCCGATGAAGGGAGAAGGAGGAAAAAGGGTTGGATCTGGATATAGCCATGAAACTGGATTGGCTGAAAGGCTCAGGTTTCTGCTGATACTGGGGACCTCAAGACACAGATTACAGAGCCATTTCCACTCAGCAAACATACTGAGATGCCATTGGGTTCATACATTCTATTGCTCAGCTACCTTCGATCTCAAGAAATAATGACGATTACAAAATGATAGCTATGGATATGACTAAGTACCTTACATGTATTATCTCATTTAATCCTTTAAACAATACTATGAGATATGTACTATTATCATCTGAATTTCACTTTCAAAAGTGAGCTCAGAGAGATTAAACGATTAAACAATTAGTATAAGGTCACACTGCTTATTAGGAGCTGGATTTAACCAGCAGATCTGAGCTACTCAGACTTTCTGTCTGGTTCTGTTATCAGCCTAACAGTCGGAGATGAGTTTTTATTCATGTAACCTTGTTTAAAGGCACCATTTGCAATCTTTTTGAAGTGTGTTTTTAGACCAGGGACTGCTCCAGGCATATTAAAAAATACATCATGTGTGCCCTCTAAGAACTTACAGGCTCAGGCGAACTATTAATAGGACTACATCCTGCTTAACAACTCAGATGACGGACAAATTACATGGGTAAACAACAGATTTCATAGCTCAAAGTACAATAATAGAAGTTCATGTTTCAAAGTGACAATTGTAGAGGAATAGCCTATTTAGAAATCCAGGCTTAAAGGAGGTGTGATCACTCTCTCAGTGATGGCATTTGGGGCCTGCCTCTTGGAGGAAAAGGTAACTTAGATGCTGATAGAATTGAGACAGATGAACACAATGGGGGCGGGGGGGAAGGTACCTAGTGTAGACAATAAAGTGTACAGTCTTCTAAGGTCATAAGATGGTCTTACGAGGGCAGTGGTCAGAACAGCCAACAAGAGTCACATGGAGAGTGATTGGTTGGCAAGTAAGGCAAAGGTGATGTTTTCCAAGGCCACACAGTCAGCTCATTACTGATACCCCAAATGCCTCCATTAGATTTTTATTCTTTTGTATTCATTTATGATTCCCACCCCTATGAAATCTTCTTTCAGATATTTTGTAGGAAGGGTGACCAAGTGGTCTGACATACATTAAATCATTCAGCTAAGATGTGAATAAAGTTCTCAAAATATAATTATCAATGGATTACCTCTTACGTGTTTAGAACTATGCAAGATGGTGTGAGGAAAGCAAGAAATTTAGAAGTGCTCACCCTAATCTTTAAATAACTTAGAATTCATTTAGGAGACAAGATTCACTCTGGGAAAATAGCTGGCAACAACTGAAAGAGGATCGCCAATTTTCCAAGGGGTGTGGTACAGATATAAATAAAATGTTATATAAGTGATATGTTTAAGAATTAAAGTAGTCCAGAGAGGTAAAATTTTAACTAGCTCAGGAAAGGTGGCTAAGACTTAAGGGGACTGGGAGGACAAGGTTTGACAGGAGCTGAAGCTGGGTACCATGAAGAAACTAACAGCCTAGATTGAAGAATTGAAGGAGAGTATGTTTGGTAGAGTAGAAGTATCTAAGGATGTCTTGAGTGTTGCCAAAAGTGTATAGACTAGATAAAGAAGAGATGAGAGCCACAGTAGCACCCAACTGCCACAGCCCCATGTCTTAGGCATTTGAAAGTGACTTCATCTTTTTAGTATTACAAAAATCACACATTTATTGTAGAGAAATTTAAAAGTAACTGTGATAAAAACTCCAGCTTCCCCCCCAACAACAACAACAACAACAACAACAGAAAGAAAGAAAGAAAGAAAGAAAGAAAGAAAGAAAGAAAGAAAGAAAAGAAAAGAAAAAGAAAAGAAAAAACAAATATAAAACCTCTCTAATAACTCCCCTTGGTAAATCTGAGGTGAAGAAGGTTCATAATAAAAAGGATTTTGGAGAACCATCATGGCAACAATGTACAGGGTGGCTCTGAGGGATAAAAGGCTAGTGGCAAGGAGACAAGTTAGAAGGGTAGCAAGATAAACCTGTCACAGAATCCTGAAGGCCAACCCAGAGCAGTAGTAATGGGAATGGGGAGGAAAGTTTGAATTTAAGAGACCTTCCAGAGGAGGCTGCCATCAGGCATTCTTCTGATAACTGAAATGTTTCAAAGAGCTACGCCATCCCTTCCTCCTCAACCTACTCGAGTCCCAACTTCATGGCATAGATACTGGAATCTTCACCTGAATTTTCCCATCCCAATTTTTTCTTCCAGAGCCTGCATCACTTAGCATATCATAAACTGGCCCAATTCCAGTTCGGTTGCCCCAAAGTAGGCTAAAAGGATGCTTAAGTTCTAGAAATTACTGTCTGTGTGAGAGAGAAAGTGTTTTCCAGCTTTTCAAAAATTTTTTGTGGATCCAAACTTTCGGACTGACCTCCTAAAGCCATCTCCGGAGTGAGCAGGTGTAGAGGGGCTCTGAGTCGACCCTGTGCTGGAGGAGCCTCCCTCTTTCAGGGAATGGAACATGCCCCACAATGGTGAAAGCAGCATTTGTATTTCGTAATGCAGTACAGCACTTCCTTGTTTAGTCTCTCCCTCCCATCAGCAAACAACTTTTCTCAGTTGCTTCATGGTTCTCCCAATCATTTTCCAGCTCCATTGTACATTAGTAACCCTTTATCACTCTTTCAATAACCACCAGCAGCCTCCTTGCTTCTAAATTACTTCTGCATCACAAGCCAAGAACCAAACTGTTTTGGGAGAATTTACTTTTCTAGGCATTTAATTTTTTTCTTTTCTATGAAAAGTGAAGCGGATGGCTCTCTAGAAATATCAGCACTTATATTAACAGCAATACCCATGGCTATAACAGTAAGGAGTTTGGGACAAACTTCAAGGTTTCATTGAATATTGTTATTCTTTTTCCAGTCACATGACACCTACATTTCCCAGCTCTCCTTGCATTTGGGTGTGAACATGTGACCAAATTTTGGCCAATTAAATAAAAGAATTGATGTGCTACTTTTTGGTCTCAATTTTAAAAGAATCAGGCACACATCTTCTGGTCTAATTTGTCTGTATGAGAAAATATAAGTACTGGAAAAAAACACTTTGAACCTAGAAAAGATATTTAAATGTTAAGGGTGGCAGACGGTCCTACCAGTCCTGTATTCCTTCCCTCTGGGCTATTTCCTTGAAGAGAAATAAGCTCCTATCCTGCTTCAGCCATTCTGCTTAGGAGTCCTTTCCTTAAGTCAGTTGGCTTGTAGCCCAACTAGTTTTATCCTGTTTTATATGTAGGGAAACTATGAAGTCAAATAACTTCCTTAGTAACATTCTTACAATCTTCCTTGATGATATCGCAGCAGAACTAATAGATGGGGGACTATATAGTCCTGCAAAAGACTTGAGGACTGGGGAAATATAGTATAAAAAATTAATTCTGGCCAGGAAGTCAGACAAACTGAGTTTTAATAATATCAGTTACTATTTACTGAATCTTTACAATAAGTATATAAATACTTCATACTTATTACCCCACTAAATACCTTTGAGGTAGATACTTTTTTTTTTTCACCTTTATTGTGCAGATGAGAAAACTAAGCTCAGAAAAGTTAAATAACTTGCCCAAAGTCACAGGACAAATAATTGTCAGAGCCCAAGTTTGGAGCCAGATCTGATTCCAGAGCCTGTATTTGGGACTATGATGTTGATCCTTCACTATCTCTAGTTCTTATCCTAGGTTCTTATTTAGTTCTTATTCTAGTTCTAGTTCTTATCCTAAGGCATTTTCCACTTCCAGATCTCATTTCCTTTCATTAGAAAATGAGGGCATTGGACGGGACTCCTGCTTGGATCCCCTTTAATTCCAGCACCCTGATGAATGACCGTGGTTCTAAGTTCGGCTGCATGATGGTTTGCCGAGATCTAGACAAGTAGCTGAACCTATTTTTCCAACATGTACCATGTCAGTGATCATGGTGATCTGTAAATAAATCAGAAAAATGCAGATGCAGTCAAGGCTAACAAAATAATCTGTGGCATTGACCCAAGTATTATCACTACTATTTCCCCAGCCCTCTGATTCCCTCATTTTCCTGCCTCACATTTCCTGCTTGTTGTTCGCTGCCATCTCAAGACTAACTGCCTTAACTCAAATACATAGTGGAAACTAAGGGCTTGTTCCAGACCCTCTAACTTTTCCTTATCACACCATACCCATCAGGTGAACTCTGTCCCTTACTTATGTAGTCATCATCATCATCATTATCATCATCACCACCATCATCAATCTACTGATAGGAAAGTTCTTATAACCACTGATTCCTTCGGTTTCCTCCCCTCCCAGCAGTCCAGCTCTACAGAGCTGCCAGTTCTTCCCTGTCCCACCCTAAAGTAGCAGGCTTTCAGCACCCTCTGCTGGGCTCTGCCTGCAGCTCAGAACTCTCCGTGGAAGAATCGCTGGACATTTCAGAGAGCCCCCAAGGAGGTGCCTGAAGGAATTAAACAGAGGCACCAACTTCAAAGGCATTCCTGCAGAGTAGAAAGTAGTGCTCTAATTATGCTCCTTCTCTGGATCCCCAAATGGCAGTTTTCCAAATCTTGACTTCAGGCCTGATTTTTAAGGGGGCACAATTCCTTGAATTCAGGCATCTGTAGACCACTCATCCCCTGGCCCACATTTGTGACCCTTTATACACCAGTAGAAGCCATCAAAAACCAGAAGCCAAGGTTTCCAATTAGATCATCCATTATCTATCCTTAATTCTGTTACTTAACAGCTTTCAAATATTGGTCAAAGTAACCTTTTTGTTTCTTTGTTTCTTAGCTATAATATATGGATAAAAATCTATACATGCCTTGCTTGCTTCACAAGATGCTGTGACAATAAAAAGTGACAATTTGCTGAAAATGACATGGAAAACTGTAAACTACTATGCAAAATCCAGTTATTCCTTGTTTGATATTGATGTCCATGCACTAATCCACACAGACACTTTAGGAAAACTATAAAACAAGTTCTTCTAAATAAAATATATTATCTGAAAGTTTCAAATCAACCAAATCAATAGAATTATTAGCCTTCCAAACCTGACTGGGATATCGAGCTCATATGAAACACCTCATAAATCTACAGTGTAGATTATTACATGTAGAATTTGGGATCCAAAGGTGCAAGGATCACCTCAAAAGCTAATCCAAAACCAAATCTAATTAGAGTCATAGGGGTCTGCACCTCATCCCTACTTTATTCTCCTACCCTAGGAGCCAACAAGAGAGAAATCAACCAACTGCTTCAAAGCATGTGGAATAGGAAGGGAAGAGGGGAGTCTGTACGTGCGTAGCTGGGCTGCCAACCAGACACACGACAGTTTTTGTTACTACCCCTGCATCAAGGCCGCCTTTTCTGCCTAGAGACATTTCTGCCTTTGACATCTCATTCCTTTGGCACCTCTGCCCATGCACTGGACTTCAGCGCCCTCTAGGGTGGGGTCTGTCCTCCTAGCCACTAGAGCAGTGCAATATAATGCCGTATATGTAATTTAAAATTTTCCAGTAGCCATCATTTAAAAACTAAAAAGAAACAGAAGTAATTTTAATAATAGATTTTATTTAGCTCAATATAGCAAGAGATTTTTATTTCAACATGGAATCAATAAAAAAAAATTACTGAGATAGTAATTTTTTTCCATGCTAAGTCTTCAAAAGCTGGTGTGTATTTAATATTTCCACTGTATCTCAATTCAGATGAGCTGAATTCCAAGGGCTCAAGAGCCACATGTGGCTACTGGATTGGACAGCACAGCACTAAAGTGTGTTACCCCATGCCATTTTGTTTGCTACATCCTCAAAGCCATGTTTCCAGGGCTTTCAAAACGCTAGTGAGATCTCCTGATGGAAATATCTGTGCAGCCTCTCTACTCTTCCTTGTCCCCTTAATAATAACCCCAAATCACACCTATACATACACATACAAGCACACTTAAACTATATGGGTTCTTCCCTCTCTTCTTAGTAACTAAAATGTTTGAATGGGAACAGTGGCTTAACCCCTCAAAAATGTTATTATGGTGAGAATTTCATGTCAAGTTGTGGGAAGACAGTGGCAGATGTGCTGGGGGTATGGGACACTCCTGCAGGGCTCCTCAAAACAAAAGGTGTGGGTTTTTACCTGTCTACTTTTGTGTAGAGATAAGTCTATTCAGTGCAGTGGCCAAGACAGGGGATAACTAGGATTCTGTGGTGGCAAGTTCATGAATAAAATCACCTCCAGTGTTTCTTGGCTTTCAATTTAATTCAACAAGAGTGTGTTGAGTACCCATCAAGTATTCTGCTAGACAGTGAAATCTCTGGAAATAGGACCTACTCTTCCTCATCTCTGCCTGGCCAATGTCTCAACTGGGGCATCTGTACAGTTTCAGTCAAAAGTAAAAGACATTTGATATTTTCATTTTCTTGCGTAGCTTTATTTCAGGTAAGTAACCATTTGGGGGGCTTTCTCAAGCGTACAATCCACACTGGTGGCCCTTCATGCCTGCCTGGAGCTTCCTGGGTGTTTGTGGGAAGGAAACTCCACAGCAAAGGCCATGATTTAGCCTCCATTGTCTCACAAAGGTGTGAATTGAGGTCACAGGATCTTCATTATATCTATATTGATTTTTACAATACGGTAATTTCCATGGAGAAAAAGGTGGGCAATTGTTAGAATTTTAACACAGCTTAGTCCATTTCATCTTTAGAAACCCCAAGCAGAGCTCCAGGCTGGGCTGTAGGGAGGAAACAGTAGAAAAAAAGGAAGACCCAACAACTCCTGAGCAAGCAAACCCTTTGGGTTTTTATAGCCCAAGTGACCAAAGAAGATATTTGTACTCTTAGAAATGCATCTTGAGTTTTCAGTCCTTACAAGCTGCCAAATTACAAGGATAATTTTGTAAACTACAAAATCACCAGCTTAAAAACAACATAAAATAGCCAGGCGAAACATCCTACACCATACTTTGTAGCTTCTTACAGAGGAACCTAGAACAACAACAACAAAAAAACTCTCTGGCCTGGGACATTTCTCAGGGAATCACAAACCAGAACTCTGGAAAACAGAAATGTCTGGACAGTGCATATGTGGTCAGTGTGAACAGGGATCAATCACTAATAGATTGTGCTCCAAAGGTTCATCTGTAAATCCATTGTCGGAAACCCAAATGCATTTTCCCATAGAAACATTATTGTTGATTAGGGCCCCGGCCTACCTGTGAGGACTGTTTAACCCACAGTCCTACTGAAATATGATACTTTCACCATGAAAAGAAGGAGGGTGCTATGTCGTTGCCCCATTAGGAATCAAGCACTAGGGGAAAATAAATAAATTTAAAAAAGAGCTTGACATTCAGAATTAAAGGTGAGGTCAGAGGGAGATCCCATCTATCACCTGCCACCCCCACAACAGAGAGGCTGTGACCCAGAGCCTCTGCTCCACCCACCCGCTGAGGGCTTGGAACTGTTCCCTCCAGGTCCTCACTGCCTTTCCTGTCTTCCACCAGATGACTGAAGAAAAATTTTCCCCAGTGTTTGCCACCAGACAAATGCAGCTCCTTCCTCAATACTGCCCCCTCCTGGAGAAGGGCGCTCTCTCCTGAAACTACTGTCCTGATTGAACTTGCCTCCTTCCTGAAGAGATGCAGAAAGGAATCCCCTTGGAAAGACTCAAACCAGGGAAGGGAAAAAAGAAGCCCAGAAATTGTTTTCTGAGTGAATTTCTTCACTGAACGTGGTGAGGACAAGTCAAAAGGGCTGGCGCTGTTCCCTCAGCCTAGGAGTAGTGCAGGTCAGGGAAAGAATTCAGGAGAATTTTCAATTGTTCAATAATGAAACACATAAATACTAATCTAATATCAGTGAAGCTGACACATGCCACACTTTATAATTATTTAATAATCTGTGTTAAATTCAATGTTCTAGTTTTCTTTTCATATATTAAAATTTTTTTGAGATCTCAAAGATTTCAGCAGTTCCCAGAAAAGCTAAAAAGCCTGTGGCCAAGCGTTCCTAGCCTCCTGGGATACAATTCTCTGTGTGACCATTGGGTTGTCCTTAGATTAATGTTAACCTAAGTATGGATCATGTCAAGATATATCTGACATTACAATTTCAGGAAATTTTCCTGTTTCAGTACCAACAGCTGGATGTATCTAATAAGATGAAATAGAAAAACTGGCAGCATGTAGCAAAATTAAAATGGAATACCTTTAGGGCTGTCCACCAATTTACCTGCAGGAATCCATCACAGAGAAACGTTTGCAAATGTATTCAAAAGAAAGCGCACAAAGATATTTACTATAGTACTGTTCATAATCTTGAAAACTTGCAAACAACTCAAGTATCCAACAGAAGGGGAATGACTAAGTGACAAATATGCATCTCTGCCATGGAATACTATTCAGTAGTTTGAAAAGAAAGGACTGTATATTTACCATTGTGAAAACTTATAAAGATAGATTTTTTTAGTGAAAAAAGCTTTCAAAATAATCTGAGCCTAGATAACATAAAACCGTATATTGTTTCTATATCTATGCGTGCATGTGTGCATGCGTGTATGTGTATGTGCGTGTGTGCGTGTGTGCATGTGTGTGTGTGTGTGTGTGTGTGTGTAGGATAAAAGATTGAAAGGAAGCACATCTTACTCTTAGGAGAGGGAGTGGATCTTTTTTTATTTTTCAAGGTGAGGGCATGAAAAGAGCCTCTCGAATCTTTCTGTATTTTTGCATTTTTTGCATTTTGTATAATGGGAAAGTATTCATGTATTTGTTGTATAATTTAAAAATTACATACAAATAATATTGAGACTTTAATAATACTATATATGTAGTTTGGGTGGGTCCAGGCTTGAGCTTAAGTCTTGTTTCCCTTGGGACTTGGCATGTCTAAGCATGCCTGGTGGGGCAGAATTTCTAGGAATCTATTCTTGAGACAAAAAACCACCTGTGAGAGATTTTGTCTTGAGGAAAGAGAGAGGCAGAGCAGATAACCGTGGCTCAGTGAGTGGAAGGAGCAGGTGTAAGCTCAGCCCTGTGGAATTTGCTGCAGAATAGGAGCAGATGGCCTTTTCTATTAACTGAAAACTGGAAAGTTGGAAATGGCTACTCAGGGACTCAGAGAGGAAGGACACTGAGTAGATGTGGGTGACAACCATTCCTCTTCCTCACTCCCTGAACTTGGGTTTCCTTCGCAGGATAAATGTTATCAAGTCATCCAAGTTTAAAAAATGCAGGCTTGTTTCTCATTTGCTATTGTCCCTCACATCTAGTTCACCAAGCCTCCTCAATTCTCTCTCAAAATGTGCCTCCCACCACGCCCAGCTCTCCATTCTTACTGAGACGACTCTATTTTTGCCAGCAGGACAGTAAAGCCTTGCTGCCTCAAGCTGTCTACCACACAGCTGCCAGTAAACTCTTTCTAAAACACTAAAGATTGTTTTACCTTCCAATGGCTCCTCCAAGTTCCTTGGAAAATCATTTCTGGCTCCGAGCTGATCATCTCATCCCTGACACTCTCCTCTCTTTCCCCTCTGCAGCGTGCTTGCATATCCTGCTTTCCAGGAACAACAAAATGACTAGCTTCCACCCTACTTTATGCTTTTATGTCCAGGCCTTCGCATCCACTATTCCTTTTGCTTGAAATGTCTTCTGCAGACTTCTCTATCTGGCGAACGTTTACTTAGCCTTCAAGATCCAGGTGAAAACACCTCACTCCTTCCCTCTGTAAGGAGAGTCAGTGACTCCATCCTCTGTGCTCCCCAAACACCTTGAACATGCATTGATCACAGCACAATCCCATTGTATGGCCATGGCTGTTTTCAAGCTTGCCTTCCACTATAGATCAGATCTATGCCAGAATAGATTTTCATTCATTCATTCAACAAATATTTATTAAGTTTTTACTATGTAGCAGGTGCTGTTCTAGGCATTGGGATTATAGCAGTTAAGGTGGAAAAAGCTCTTGTAGTTTCATTTTAGTGGGGAAGAAAAACAAAAACAAATATTTAACATGGCTACTGAAGGAAGCTAGAAAGACAAAAAAGTTAGGGTAAAGAAATAGAGTGAGGAGTTGGAAGTCTCTGCTATTTTAGCTGTAGACCTCCCAGAGGGAGTAACATTTGAACAGAGACCCAAACCAAGTGAATATCTTGGGGCAGGAGTTGGGGCAAGGGGAGGAAGATTCTGTACGGAAACAGCTGGTGCAAAGGACTTGAGCTAGGCACAAACTAGGTGTGTTCAAACTACAGTGAGCAGCTCCATATGGCTGGGGTCAGCAAGGAGGAAAGCATGGAAAACAAGGAAGGAGAGAGAGGGAGAGGCCTTGAAGGTCATGGTAAGGAGTTTGGGGTTTATTTTGGGTGTTGATAGAGTGACCTGATTTAATTTTTAAAACATTCATCCTGGCTGCTATGTGGAAAATAGAGAGTGTGGAGTTGGGTGGGGTGGAAGAAGGGAGAACAGTTAGGAGGCTCCTAGTGTGGTCCATGGAGAGACGGTGGTGATCTGAACAGAAAGTGGTGAGGAATGTCTGGATTATACTCGAGATGGTAGATTCTATGGCACTTATTGAAGGCTTGGAAAAAAGAGACGAAAGGGGAGTTTAAATTTTTGGCCCAAGCAACTGAATGATAGGAAATGAATTACCTTGTTTCTTTTCATACTTCCTTTTCACATGGTGCTTAATATATAGCGGGTTGTCAAGAAATTTCTGTTGAAATCTGGTCTGTAACTATACACTCTCATGACTTTCATCTCAATAGCACTACTAACTTACTGAGTCTTTTGGAGTATTTTTATAAATGCTCTTATCTTGATATGGAATTTTAAGTCAGAAATCTGGTGGTAGGTCCCACCTTTCAGCAGCGGTGCTCAAGTTCTGAGTGCTAGGCTCTGTATGTATGTGCACTTGTGTGTGTGTGTGTGTGTGTGTGTGTGTGTGTGTGGCCAGAAGAAAAATCAGTATCTTAGCTTCAGTGTTAAATGATACTTGGTTTCTTTACAGCGTTCCTGTGTTTTGAAAAGGACTTAACGAAGGGGTGATGAGGATGCAAGTAGGCATGGAAAAGATTCAGCAGAGCATATGAATGACAGATCGGCCTGCCCCACACCCCACAATCCTCTGGGCATTATGCCAACTGAAATGTTTTACATGTCTTCAGCTCACGCTACATGTGATTCTCTGTCATGCCACATATGTAATAATGTGCTAAATTACTGAAACAGAAACAACGATCATATGAAGAGAAAAAAAAACAACACTTTCCCAATTTTACCTTGAAGTCAACCTCCATCTCCATCACAGAGAATCAGTTTTATTCCTGCCTCTTTGTGGCAGCTTCTGCTTGAAGAATAAGTGTTGTTGATATAACAATGTACTTTTACATTGGCATCAAGGGGTAAAATAAGAGATTGGGGCTTCTTAAGAAATGCTAGGTCTAAGTGGAGTCCTGAAACACTCAACGAAGATGCTAGGAGTCTAAGTACATTCACAGGTGTTTCTACTGTAATTGTATATGTGATATATGTATTCCTAAAAATGTTGAGTTCCGTGAAATGTTGCACTCCAAACAACAAAGTTTGTAGAGAAAATATAGTTGGGGCAAACCGCTCAAACTCTGTGGAACTTGACAAATAGAGTACTACCTAAATAAATAACAACTAGCACAATTTAAAATGAATATATTAGGAAAAATTTAAAAGATAAGATAAATTCCTAATATAAAGTAAACATAGAAAATATGGAATTTAAACTTTAAAAAGCTAAATAATTTTGATGAAAGGGATTTTAAATAGATAAAAGTTGGTTACAGATTTTTTCACTCTTCCTCCCATTGAGTAGAGTCTAGTTCCTTCTCCTTGAGTCTGAGCTGGCCCTACTGACATGCTTGACCAACACAATGCAGCAAAAGTGATGTTCTAGGGCTTCTGAGGTTAGATCATAAGAAGACTTGAAGCTTCCGCCACAAATTTTGGGAATGCTGGTACTGGGAGAAGTCTGTAAGAATTTCAGCCACCCTGAGATCAACATTCTGTGAGGAAGCCTGAGCTATTCATGTGAGTGGGGTGCGGGAGAGAGAGAGAGGAAAGGAAACCCAGCCAGCCCCCAACTATTCCAGCCCCCAAGCCCCTAGAGTTATCCTAGTTGAGGCCCCAGATGCTATGAAGCAGAGAGGATTTGTTCTTTCCAAGCCTTGCCAAAATTGGCAGGACATGAGTAAATAAAATATTTACATTGTTCTAAACCACTAAGTTTTGGGATGGCTTGTTATGCAGCAATAGATAAATGAGAGGAAGAGTTGAGGTTGCTGACCAAAGGCAAAAAATGCAAAATACACAGTGATGGGGAGAAGCAGACAATTAGGTAAATTGAGCCAAGTGGAAGACTGTGGGGTGATTGTACTCATACCCATAGCTTTGAAGTCTTCAGCTATATTAGGTGTTTTACTTTCAGTTGCTGTTACTTGTTGGCACAAAACGATAAAATGCTGGGGAAAATTACATTTAAGTGAACATACCTTGTGCGTTATATTGACATTCTTATCCTAATTACGTTAGCATAGGAACTAATTTTTACTGAAGAAAAATAGGCCACAGAAGATTGTACTTGCTTTTGAAGCCCATGTTATCCACAGTATGGAGACTGAAAATGGGCTGACAGTTCCTTTGGATTTTGTGCTTGGTTGAATTCATGAGTCACTGTGTGTAAATGACAGCAGACAAAAAAGAGCTGTCAAATCCAGGAGAGAAAGAGGGGAGCTCTCCTACATAGATAGGGTGCTCTCTCTTAATTATAGGCAAACAAGGAATAGAAGAAAACTTTCTCAACCAGATAAAAGGCATCTATGAAAAACCTACACGTAACATATTTACTGGTAAAGACCAAATGCTTTCTCTTGACACCAAAAACAAGTTAGGGACTTTTAATTTCACTGCTTCCATTTAATATTGCACTGAAGGTGCTAGCCAGTATGATAACAAAAAGTTAAAGGCATGCGGATTAAAAAAAAAAAGAAGTAAAATTGTTTTCACTCATAGGCAATACGATTCTTTGTGTAGAAAACCCTAGGGAATCTACAAAAACAATTAGAACTAATAAGCAGGACTACGAGGTCATGGTACATAAGATTAATATAAATAATCAATTATATTTCTATACACTAGAAACAAGCAATCTGAAAGTGAAAATAAGAAAATTTTATTCATAATAGTGTCAAAAAGAATAGAATACTTCGAGATAAATTTAACAAAAGTGCAAGACCTGTATACTGAAAACTACAAAACTTTGCCTAGGGAAATGAAAGATCTAAATAATTGGAGAGATGGTCCCTGCTCAGGGAATATTGTTAAGATGTCAATTCTTCCCAAATTGATGTATAGACTAAATATAATCCCTATAAAAATCCCAGCAGGCATTTTTGTTATTGTTTTTTTTTTAGAAATTGACAAGCTGATTCTATAATTTACATGACATGAAAAAGACTTAAATTAACCAAAACAATTTTCAAAAACAATGATGTTAAGGTTGTACACTACCTGATTTTAAAACTTAGTATAAAGCTACAATATTCAAGATAGTGCATAAGGGTAAAAAAATATAGACTGTAGTACAAATATATGGACTGTAATACAAAGTCCAACAAAAGAGCCAAAACAATGGAATGGGGAAAGGAAAGTTTTTGTTACATTGATTATCCACATACAAAATAAATAAACACTTAAATCGTCATTTTATACTAGACACAGGAGTATGAAAAGAAAACTCCCTGACTGTAATATAATATTTGCAAATCACATATCTGATAGAAAATTGGTGTTCAGAACATATTAAGAGCTCTTAATGCTCAACCATGAAAAACAAACAACCCAGTAAAAAAAATGGGCAATATTTGCAGAGATTTTTCCTCAAAGAAGACATAAAAATGACAAATAAGCACATGAAAAGATGCTCATTATCATTAGTCATTAGAGAAATGCAAATTAAAACCACACTGAGAAGCCAATACACACCTTTTAGAATAATTAAATTAACAAGACAAAACAAGTAATGGAGATGAATATACCATCTTCACAATTTTTGCTCTTTTAGCAGTTTTTGTGTTATTATTTATGTCACAATTAAAAAAAAATTCGGACCTAACATTAATGCTTACTTCAGTATTACCTATATCCCTGAAACCATAGATTTGATGTGTTAGTATAAAGATTTTAAAGTATGTCCACACATTTTTGATATACTTCCCTTTGAAAGGTGTAAGCAGGTTTCCCTACCCCTGCGTGTAGGTCAGAGTTACCCATTCACTCGTTAAGGAACAGAATATGGTGGGTGACAGTGTGCTCTTCTAAGACTACTTCACAAAGGGTACCATGGCTTCCTCCTTGTTCTCGCTCTTAGATCACAAGTTCTGGGGAAAGCTAGCTGCAATAATGTGGGAATAATCAGGTAACTACAGATTATACAGAGCGGACCTGAGGTCTCCTCTCAATGTCATGAGGTAAGTCATCTTGGAAGCAGGTCATCAGCCCCAGTGAAGGCTTCAGATGACTGCAGCCCTGGTTAACATCTTAACTGTAACCTTATTAAAATTCCTGAGCTAGAATTGCTTAGCTCAGCTGCTCCCAAATTTCTGACCTACATAAATTTTGAGATAATAAATGTTTGATGTTTTGCAGTTAACTTTTATATAATAATAGGTCGTTGTCCTCTTCAGTTTGGGCTGTAATAACAAAAATCCCATAGACTGGATGACTTAAACAACAAACATTTATTTTCACAGTTCTAAGGGCTAGGAAGTCCTAGATCAAAGCACTGGCAGAGTTGGCATATGGTGAGGGCTGCTCCCTGGTTCATAGATTGCTGTCTTCTTGCTGTGTCCTCATATGACAGAGAGGTGGAGAGAGAGAAAGCGAGAGAGAGCGCTCACATAGTCTATGTTCTTCTTCCCTTTAAAAGGGTACCAATTCCATCATGGGGGCTCCACCCCTGTTCCCTCATCTAAACCTAATTACTTCTCAAAGCCCAACCTCCAAATAGCATCATATTAGAGATTAGGCTTCAATGTATGAATGGGGGGAGCACAAACATTCAGTCCATACAGTCCATAGCAATAATTAATACCGCTAGTTATATATTTCTTTAGTAGACATAATGTATTACAATCAAATGGCCCTTTTCAACAAGGGGTTTGTTAGAAAATTAAGCAAAAAATGACTTAAGTGACTGTTTTTCTGAAGTCACTAGGATGTTCCTGTGTACCCAATGATGGCACATAGCTGTAACCACTCTGGAAGCACAGGTAAGAAAGTAATTCATTACATGCAGTGTATGCCCTGGAGCACTAAGGGTCGATGCTCTCAGTGAACCCTGGTTGAGAAGAGCTGGACAGAGGTCAATTGCATAGACACTGGCGCCAGACTGTACAGTATTCCCCCCTTATCCGAGGTTTCACTTTCCACAGTTTCAGTTACCCGTGGTCAACCATGGTCTGAAAATAGTAAATGAAAAAAATTCCAGAAATAAACATGGATAAGTTTTAAATTGCACTCTCTTCTGAGTAGTGTGATGAAATCTCACGCCATCCAACCCGGACGTAAAGTGTTCCTTTGTCCAGCACACCCACGATGCAGATGCTCCCCACACGTTAGTCATGTAGTAGCCATCTAGGTTATCAGATTAGCTATGGTGCTATTGCAATGCTTGTGTTCAGGTCAGCCTCATTTTACTTACTAGTGGCCCCAAAGCTTCAGAGTAGTGACACTGGTAATGCAAATATGCCAAAGAGATCTATAAAATGCTTCTCAATATCAATATTGTCAGAGGTCAGTAGTAGCTTAACACTACATCACAAAGCCTACGTCATGTACCTCACTTCATCTCATCACATAGGCATTTTATCATCTCACATCATCCCAAGAGAAAGGGTGAGTGCAATACAAGAAATTTTGAGAGAAAAGGAGACAACATTCACATAACTTTTATTACGGTATACTGTTATAATTATTCAATTTTAATATGAGTTATTTTTAAGTTCTACTGTGCCTAATTTGTAAATTTTAAACTTTATCATATGTATGTGTGGATAACAAAAAACAGTATATAGAGGGTTTGGTACTATCAGTGGTTTCAGTCTTGGAACGTACCTCCTGCGTATGAGGGGACCACTGCATAGGTTCAGATCCAGGCATTTCCTGTAAGCTCCTAAACAACCAGGGAAAACCACTGGATCTCTCTGTGCCTCATTTATAATAGGGGACAATTATATCACCTACCCCCTCCTTAGAGTTATGAGGATATAATGAGTTAATATATATATATATATATATATATATATATATATATATATATATACACACACACACATATGTATATATGGTATAATGTCAGCACATAGTAAATGTTATTTAAATGTAAAATATTATTATTAAAAACGCTTAACTATTGAAATGATAAATGTTAATGTGTCACCTAAAATCATCTTGCTTTATATTAGTGGCATATATTCCACACTAACCCAGGTGATAGACAATTCCCTTCCTCCCCACTGCTACTCCTCTTGACTGAGGTTCTTCAAACAGGTACATTAAGTCTTTAAGCTGCTAGAACACAATTCAATAAAAAACTGCTTCTGCTCAGGAAGCCTCAGTAACTGCCACCCCCAGCCTACAGGGATGAGTGGTAAAATCATGGGTTTGCAATGTGCAGTGAGGAAGAGGGAATATAAGAGAGCTCAGTGCTTAGAATTTTTCACTGACCCAAAAGGCTCTCAGGCAGAGAAGAAACATAAAGCGTCTGCCTCTTTCTGTCTTCGTTTCTCCTTTCTGCTTCTAAACTTTAAATTAAATAGAATTTAAACTCCAAACTGAATTGACCTTCTAAACTTGAAGTTTGGAGCATGGGTTCATTATAAGCTTAAAAGAGATACTGGCGTGTTACTGAGAGCCTGACTTCTGGAGAGCAGTTTTATATACAGGGAGAGTCTGACCCAGGGTCTTAATATAATAACTATTATACATCAAATATGCCTACTTATCTGTAATATAAGAATAATCCTATGATTTAACTGCTGATAATACTTGTTTTGTGGATGAGAGCCATGTTACAACTGTGTTTGAAAAGAATTTTAAACTAACCCTACTGTGGGCAGGGCCCTTGGTGGGCACTTGAGTGCTAGTTTGAAGGAAAAAAATGTGTGTAAGAAGCATGTGATGTTTTTGCAGTGGTTTGAGGGCTGGGTTTGGTAATTATACTCTCCAATGCGAAAATCCAATGTGGCATAATGAAAAACACACACCTCTGTTCTCCTTCCAAAATGAATTCCAAATACAGGACAGTCTTTGCCCAGGCTGATTGTGTTCCATGAAGTGTGCATTTGCTCTGCTTATGTGTCTATAAGAGCACAGGACAAAAATAAGAGGCCATAAAAATATGTGCCACCTCCTCTCTTTTGTTCTTGTTTGCTCTTTTTCTCTAAGCAACCCCCCTTATCACCCTTAGTGCTCAATCGATTTATTTGAAAACACACACAAAACCAGTCTTATTAAGAAAAAGTAGTCACATGGGTATCAAGTCAGCTGCGTAGTTGAAATCATTATTACAATAAAATATTGTTCATTAAGTATCCTGCAGAGTTATGAAACTGATAGTTTATGTTGGGTAGGAATAAAAAGTCAACAAGAAATTACAGAGTTCAATGCAAAAGCCCTTTTATGCCACAACATTTTTATGCAAGCCCTCCCTGCAACACAAGACATTTGACTACAGGAGCTCAAAGTAACCAAAAATCATCTCATGGATTTTGAACGACATGTTGTGACAGTTATAACATCTGTCTTCCCTTATCTAATATATTTGTTAATTAAAAAAGGAGAGACATTTTCAGTCTTTTTTGTATGAGAATCAATGGGCATAGATGTACCAAGTACTCCCCTTAGCTGCCTACATGGAGGGCTTATATTATGCACTGTTTATATGTTGCCAAGGGCCTTATCAATTAGATTACAGGGCTTTATTCTCTTTATGGTTTCTCAATGGAGAAATTTCTCTCAGAACTCATTATCAAAAATGATTGTAATTTTCATGAACAATTTTCACAAAAAGGTTTTACTCTTGTTGCTTTTGATGCTAGGCAGCTCAGTCAAATCCCAGCCCTATTTCATAGCCTATACTGAACTTTTAGATATGCATTTTGTGTAACAATGTTACCTCTGGTTTTATCTTATTCATCTTACTCTAATTTTCCCTTTCCTACCTTTTAATCTTGTACTATATTTACACACACACACACACACACACACACACACACACACATACACACACACACACATTTCTTTAGCAGTTATGCTGACCAGAGAACTATTGCTTTCTTTACCATGTGACACATTTCAGAAGCTATCAGCCTGGTGGTCCTGAATATAGTTTGCTTTATATTTTCTTCTTTATCATAACAATTATTGCTACTTATTGAATTTTTACTGTGATTCAAAACTTTTTTATTTTTAAAAATATGGAATACCTCCCGAATCTGCAGGTCATCCTTCCATAGGGGCCATGCTAATCTTCTCTGTACCATTCTAATTTCAGTATATATACTGCTCAAGCAAGCACTATTTTAGTTTATCTGTAACATTCCCAGCAGGTCCTAACATTGAAAATTTGTTTTACAAATATTAGTTCCCTTCGGTTTGGTTGCTTCCTTTCTTCCCTGGTATGCCTTGATGGAATTAACGTTCCTCTTGACCTCACTTTTCCTCTCTCATACATCTCTTACCTCTTAACATATAATTGACTTAGAATAATTTTTTTTTGCTGTTTTTGAGCATTATCTCCAATCCAAAAACCATAAAAAGATAGCCATAAGGCCAAAACCAAACAAAATAACAAACAAACAAAAACACCCTATCACCACCAGCAGTACCATAATAAACAAAGTTAAAAAACAAATACTGAAATGAGAAAAATATCTGCAATATCTGACCACAGGTAAATTTTCTTAATATATGAATCTTTCTTGAGAATCAATAAGACAGAAAACAAAGTACCGGAAGATAAAGGCATTAAAGGCATGAATAAGCAGTTGACTAAGAAGAAATGTAAAATGAACAAAAAACACATGAAAAACTGTTAACTTACTAGTTATATAAAAATGCAAATTAAAACTGTATTGAGAGTTTTTTGCTTATTAGATTAGGAATAAAAATGAAAAATAATTATAAAACCTGATGAAAATGTGACTGAATTTTTCTGGAAAACAAATTGGCACTAAAGATGAAAGCCTGTAAAATGTACTTAACTAACTAACTCTCACACAGGTCCATAAGGAAACCTGTACAGTCTGTGGTAGCAAGGAGTGGGAGGCAAACTGAGTGTCTGTCACTAGGGTAATAAATAAGTAAAATATGTGTATATAGTGGAATGCCAGGCAGCAATTACAATAACTTATGTGTATTTTCATATAGTATGGATATATTGCAAAATCACAGTGTTTAAATCTACTATGTAAGAAGCAAAATGAGATTTTTACAGTGTCATCTATAGATATTAAAAACATATACATACCACCACTATGGATTTTCCAGGGATATACATATTTCTACATAGAAGAATAGACAGTGAATTGAAAAGATAGATACTAAGTACATGAGGATGAGTACCTGGGAGGCAAGAAGATGGGGGATAAAGAGAATAAAAATAACATGAAATAAAATATTAGCGAGACTTTGCCTGGACTACTGGGCCATAAGCTGAAGTGTATGAGAAACTCAACTCTGGGCAGCCGAAGTTCCCATGGAACCAGAAATTGTACTTACGCTAGAACTTATTCTAAGACAAAAATTAGTCTCTCTTGACTTTTTACTATTTTAAAACACTGAAGTAAGATATATTTTCACAATAAAAAATCATAAGCATAAAGCCTGATGACTTTTCACACAGTGAACACACTCATGTGATCACCTTCCAGATCAAGAAACAGAACATTTTCAACTCCTAGAGCCCTTTGAGTCTCTACCATGCCATTACTGGCCTTCATCAATGGACCACTATTCTGATTTCCCACACTGTATATTATTAGCTTTATCTGTTTTGACCTTCTTATAACGGAAATGATGCAGTATGTACTCTTTTTTGTGTTTGTTTCTTTCATTCTCTATTATGTTTGTGAGATTAACCCATGTTTTTGCAAGAGACAGTATAATATTTTAATGTATAAATATACTACAATTTATTTATTCTACTATTGGTGACCTTTAAGTTGCTCTCAGTTTTTGATTATTATGGATAAGGCTACTATGAACATTCTTGTCCAAGTCTTTTTGGATAAATGCATGCTTTTCTCTTTGTAGAAGAGGAGTACCAAGGAGAGGAATAGTTGGGTCATAAAACTTGTATATAATCAGTATTTGTAGATACTGCCAACCAATTTTACAAAGCGAATATAGCAATTTTTATTTCCACTAGCAGCATACTAGAGTTCATTTATTCCATATCCACACTGACACTTGAGAATTGCTAGTCTTTTTGATTTTAACCATTCTAGTGGGTGTCTTGTTCTCACTATTTTTTGTTTACATCAGCTTCTAGATTTCATATCTTTTAAAATTCTGTTTAAATTTCATACTCTAACATTTCCATCACTTTCTTAATACTCCCAAGCCCCGGTTTTATCCCATCCTACTTGTCAGTCAACATCTCAAGTGCGTATCAATCATTCTGCATTTTCTGCCTTACATATCATCTACTGTTTACTATTGGAGGGAACTATGCAACACTACACATTGGTACCTCTATATAATATTAAGGGCCAGCCTTAAGTGGGCAGTCTGTATATCCCCATTGCTAATGTCCTAGTCCAGAGCACCTTGATCTCTTAGGCATTACTGTAATTACCACCAGAGCAGTCTCCTGGCTTATCTTTAATCTTTTCTCTAAAGGGACCTTTCCAAAACACAAAACTGATCTCACTATTCCCTGAATTACTCTTCAATGGCTTCCACTGTCTTCAGGATATGCTAAAATTGATTTCAGATCTGTCTTTGACATTCCCTAAGCTGCCTCCCCTATGTACCCTTGACATTCCTGTTCGGTGTTTCTCAGGTATTTTTTGATTTGGTTCACATAATAAAACACAATTTTTTAAAAACGAGATTTAACCTTTCTATAGTGATGCACTCTCATGTTTTCCATTCTGTTTTATTCTACCTCATTTAACCTGAAATATTGGTCATGACTAGTGAAATAGGCTTCAGAACTGACTAATGATCTGCAACTAGCACTTTTAAAAACATATCAACTTTATTGTAGCTCTTTCAATTTCTGTAAAATTATCACTTCCTCCTCTCCAGGAACCCTCTGCCACATATTTCTACCAGTATTCTCTCATTTTTCAGAGATTCACTCCAGGAAGCCTTTTCTGATTACTCATCCTTTGTACTTTAATTACGTACTCACTCTGTAATGCAATTAACTATTTATTTACTTACATCTTCTAATGCACTATAAGGTCCTTGAAACCAAGAAATAAGATCTTCTTGATCATATTCATAACTCTAATGCCTGGCACATAGCAGGTACTTAACAAATATTTGTTAAATGGATGAATAATATATATAAAAATGTTTATTAGTTTATTATAACATTATTTTATTTATTTTTACATCTATAGTCTATACATCAATATTCATTATAATATTGAAAATAGATTAACTAGCTAACATTTGGACATTAAGAATATGGAATATTGTTGTGATACAATGTAGGGAATGATTTAGATGAATATCTATTGTTACAAAACAATGTCATTGGTCTATTGGGAAGATTAAATGAAATAGAGCAGATAAAGTGCTCCTTGACACATTGTAAGTACTCATCCAATATTTAACAGCCATTTCTGTTATGAATTAATAAGGCGTATTTCTAATAGACAGATAACAGGATAAAAGAAATGTTAGCAATAAGGAAAGGAAGGCAGTTTTAAGAGTCTAAGAAAGAAAAGGGAAGGAAAGAGAATTAACACTTCCAGAAAGTGTGTTTGTGATTTTAGCTCTATACTGCCATTTTATAGATGGAAAAATGGAGTCCACACTGCATAAAGGGCCCACCTTTGGACATATGCTTGGAACCTAGGTCTTGATCTCCAGACTGAGACTGTAAAATTCCAAGCAGAAAGGATAACTGTGACATATCTTTCAAACAAAATATTTCTAGAGGTGCCTAGGGGAACTGAGAAGAACCTCCTGGGGAGGCTTTGCAGGAACTTCACCTTTCTTAGGACACAGAAATTTGCAGAATTCAGTGCATTAAATATGACTATTTATTTATTCTTTCTCAAAGTAAATGTGATGCAATTACTTTGATTTGAGCTTTCTTAGTTATAAGCATACTTTAGTCCTACATTCTTCAAGTCATCTTAATTGTATTATGCATGTTCTTTTAATCACATAATAACTGACTTGTTTTAGGACTGTATTATTAATGGCTCTTATAATCTTTTACAATTTGATCCTTTCCTTCCTAATTTCAATCCAAAAGGGTTCTTATTCTTATTTTTAATTTGTAACTTCTTTGCTGATGTCCTATTTTTAATATTAACATTATAGTATAAAATCACCAGTGTTGTTTTTAAACAAAGCTCGATGAATAGCAAAGAGTATATCATTCCATTAACACATGCTTATTTAAACATTTATATTTTTGAGCCTAGAAATGTAATTAGGTCTACCAGCATAAAGTGTGAAATGTCTGGGTTGGGTTTTTAAGTTCAGCTTTTTTTTTCTTTTTTTTCTTTTCTTTTTATTTTATTTTTTTAACTTTGGCTGGAAACTAAAAGGCTGGTTAATGCAGCTTTTAAAATCTAAATTCCAACTGAAAACAAAAGAAAGTTCAAAATTAGCTTTAAAAATGATTTGCTATGATTATTTTTATATTATTAAAGTAATCTAATGGTAGCAAATAGTAGTCCTATAAAAGGGATAAGGTCAAAAGCAATAATAATTTCATCCAAGCTGATACATACAGTGTAGACTCTCTCTTAGGACACCTTCTGCTAATAATCCAGGACTGACCTATTTCAGTAACTTTCCCATTTTCCTTCCTTTTGTTAGTCTCACCTCACATCTTTCCCTCAATGCTTTCCTGACATTCATTCCTTCACTCCTTGCTTTGTTTCTCTTTGTACTTGGTAGAAAGAATAAAACCTTTCAACTAACAAACGTGGAGCACCATCTCACTAGATGCTCTCAGACCGGAGAGGGAAAATGTAGACTCTGCTGGGGATTAGGTCTAGAGATCTTAAGAGGAACCTCAAGACAGCTTCCAGCACCACTTAATTTCCCCTCCCCTTCCCATTCTCAGATGACCCAAAAATGCTGTTTTTCTTTTTTAAACAAATACTAATTAGCATCCTTTACATGAACTGCTATTTGAATCTAAATAACATGCAGTACAAAAATGATTATGCATACCATTAAATATGTGTCAGGCTAATATTGTTTAAGCTATATTTGATTTTATTTCTCAGCTATAGTCTATGCTCAGCCATAAGATGTTTTGCTTATGTAATATGCCCATGTACTCAAGTTTGAACAATTAAAGGAGACATCAGTCTACACTGTATTAGATCAAATAGATTTCAGGAAAAACAATAAGCACAGAATTATTTTATATTCTTGGTTTGGTTCTCTGAAAAGAAACTCTTTCAGCATTTATGTCAAAAGAATGAATATATGAACTACTTCTTCTAGGAATAATTTACTTGTGTGGACATTTAATAGAATAGCTAGTCTCATAAAGAATCACTGTATTATTTGAGTACATATAATTTTATCACATATATATATATATATATATATATATATATATATATATATATATATATAAGAGAGAATGGAGTATGAGATTATAGAAACCAAAATTCAGTTGCTACCACAACTGTATATGATCTGAACTTTCTTGAGCTTTGGGTATTTTATCCTCAAAACTAGCTTTTGAATGTATAATTACTTCCATTTCTTTATGGTTATGGAAGAAGTTAAAAATATACATTTATTCATTGGACTCTATTACACAGAATTTTTAGACACTGTGAAAAATCTTCTTATTCTTCCTTCATATAACTGCATTTTTTGTTTGCTTATAATTTAATAAAATGTGGAAGGAAGATGAGTTGAAAGTTTAATTTCTGCTGAAGGTCTACTGTGCTTCTTATAATGTGTTGTAAGAGTGATGAAGTGTTTTGGATCTCTATAGAACTATGGCTGTAAAGCTCCTGGAGTCAGATACTGGATCCTCAATGCATAGTCACTGGACCCAACATACAAAAGTGATTCAGGAAATAGTTCTTGAACAAATAATTCTATATAGTGATTCTATATGGAACTGATTTATTGACTTAGGTAGTCAACCAGGTTACTCAGTTTCATTGATTTTGTGGCCTTATTGAGATATATTAATAAAATAGAAAGTCATAACAAGGGAAGGCATAGAAAGGGTCTCATTGTATTGTAGTGAAAACATGGTGTAAAATATTTCATTGAATTGTGTTGCATATAAAAGGAAGATAAAATTTTTCAGAACTATGAAGAAATAGTTCCTAGACTTTTGAATCCCTGAATAGCACTTGGGCAGTGGGAGAGGGGGGAAACTCTGAAGACAATACTTTTAAAACAGAAACAAACTAGTCCTTTAATTATAGCATAATTATTCATATTTAAACTGTGAATTCACTTTTGCTTTGGTCTTTTAAATAAATTACGCATGTTTTCCATATGGGGCCCCACACCAAAACTCCTTTTTAATCTGGGAAAACATTTACAAATTCCAAGTTAGTATCCAAACTCTGGGATATTAATTTGACTTTGGATTCCTCCATAAACTTTCCATGTTTAGCAATCTTTTTGAACTGCCCCTCGGGATACACATGTTTGTATTACACATATTCTATGTCTTTTAATAGTAACATTTAGAAATTCAGTAGGAAAAAATAATGTCCTTGTAAATTTGATCTCTTTCGCAAACATCAGAACATGAAATGTTCTTTGGCTTACCCCCCATTAGGTTTACATTAATAAATCATCAATTGTAAGCCCAACCAACCAATTCTAAAGAAACTTCCAACTTCAATATTATATGCTGTTTTATTCTGTTGTGCATTTAACAAAGGATTAAGGCATAATGCATTTTTAATTAACTGAAATATTAATGGTGAAAGGCTTTTAAGAGCAAATTTTTAAAGAATTGCTCATCATAAACATGGTTTCAATAGAATTTATTTATAGAGTTGGGTAGAGGACCAGGAAAGGATAATTAAAACTTCAAAACATATATTTTTCTTTTATATAAAATGTATAACTTGAAGATCTTAACAGAGAACAACATAGAATGTGGGAACACTATTGGAGCTATGTACTAATAATTCACAAATACTGAAATTTTCTACCTTTTTGGCCAAGTTTTTGTGAAACTGCTTGTGATAACCATGTAGAGCCTGGATTTTGTTTAGCCAACCAGACTCCTTAATAGGTGCATGCTCTATCATCATAAATGCTTTTCTCAGTAGCCAATAGGATTCCTGCATCTGCAGCAAATGAGATGATGAATAGAAATAGGACCTGGACCACAACATTGATCCACTCAGTACTGTCTTGCTTCTAACTCTACTGTCTGCACTACACAAAGTGAAGTCAAGATTTTATACTTTGTTCTTGATAGCATTTCACCACGGACAATGGACTGATTTTCATGGTTTTGAAAATATTGAAGCCAGTTAATTCAATTAAGTGTTTGGCTAAATTTAATAGAAAACCACCAACAGTGGATTAAGCAATTAAGTTTTATTTCTCAAATAAATTAGCAGTCCAGAAGAAAGCATTACAGACATTAAGGAAATCATAAAAGATTGAGGTTCCTTCTAGTTTTCTGCTCCATCTTCCATGGTGTATGATTTTCATGATTACAAGATGGTTGCTCCATGTGTAGGCATCATATCTGTATTCTTAGCTGGAAGAAGGAAGTGCATAAGAATAATCTGCATGGCAGCTGAGGCTGTCCCTTTTTAATAACAAGAGAATAGCATTTCTAGGAGCTCTGCCAGTAGGATTCTCCTTATACCTCAATGGCCAAACTGTCTCAGATGGCTCACCTCTTGTTGAAAGGGTAGGTTAGGAAATCAATTTTTTTTTTTGTTGTTTAGGTACTTGGCTTCCCTCAGTAAAATCAACTCTCCATTAGTAAGGGAAAAAGAGGGAAAAGAACATTGGGTAGACAAGTAAGAGTGGTTGTAACACTTGATGTGGCTTGTTATGGTGACCAAATAAATGATTCATTTTCTACTTTACTTTATGTTGCATAGAGCCTCAACTATGCCCTCCTATAATCAGAAGATCAAAACACATTTTATATCACGAAAACAAACTTCATCTCTCAAATCCTCCATTCTTCTACACAGGCCTAGGCAGAGCCTCTGGGACTTTCCAGGTGTTTCACATGGAGTTAGCAGTAAGAGCAGAGCTTGGTGTAGTGGGTCAAAAGTATGGTTTTGGGATATTTGTCTTGGTCATTCTTTTCATCCACATAACCTACACCCCATCTTGTTTTGGCAAAATATATTGTAAGCTGATGACCACACATTCCTAATTTCTGGCCTACTCATGTTTCTGTATTAAATTAGAAAAATCCTCTTCATTTCTCAATACTTCTATAATAGGTAAGTCCACAATACTCACGTGATAATGAATGATCCAGATTAGGGGTCTGCAAACTAGAGCTCACAGTCAAATCCAGCCAGCTGCATTTTTGTAAATAAAGTTTTCTTAGGATGTGGCTGTACCTATTCCAGATGGCTGCTTTCACACTACCAAAGCAGAGTTGAGTAGTTGCAACAGAGACCATCTGGCCTGCAAAACCTGAAATATTTACTATGTGGCCCTTTATAGAAAGAGTTTGTCGATCCTTGATCCAGCTAGCCAATATACAAAAATGAGCAAATATTTGTATTGTGTGAAGATCACTTCCTCCTAAAATGCAACAAGTACTTTTTCTTCCTGTTTCATCCCTGAGCCATTCTCTAGCAGCAGAAGTGAAAAACTGCTGCGGAAACCTTCCAAGGAATTGATAAAAGCAATGGGAAGTGAAGCACAGGGACTAATTAGTTAGAGAGCTTTGAAAAAATGAAGAACAAAGTGAGAAGCTTTGAAAAGTTGGGACCACTCATATCAATCACTGGAGTATTATTATCAGTACTCATTTATAGATTCAGAGTTAAGCCATTTTCCAAGGTAGAAAGTTCTAATTTTCAGGATAATAACATCAAAATAAAATTTTCCCAAAGAACAATAATTTAGTTCTTCCCTACAATTCCAAACAAAATTACATATTTTCTTTACTGGGTTCCTAGACTAGTTTGGTGGATAATACTGGAATTATTTGTTTAAATATCTGTTTCTCCTACTAGTTCATTAAGGGAGGCACTGGCTTATTGAGCTTTTCATCTCCAATTGCCTATTAGGGTGCATGAATCATAATAAGTGCTCAAAACATTATTTTAACAGAATATTTAATTAATTGGATTTGAAGTCTTACTTTAGTAATTTATGAATAGTGTAAAAGAGGTCTGATTATCAAGAGTCTTCAGTAAAGGATTAACTTTGCCCTAAGAGAGGTTTGACCTTTGTTTTTAAGTCCGGAGAGGCAAACTTTAAGCTCTTGGAATGTCTTGCTTGATAAGTTTTTGTTTACTTGGTGCCCGTGGGCCACACCAGACAGTCTATGCTAACAGTGTAATTTATGGAAGGGGTGTTTAAGCCATACAGTATCAGCTTGACTTTTGGAGGCTAAGTTCAGCGATGCAGCCAGTCAGTCATGTCTATGTGACTGAGCCCCAATAAAAACTCTAGACACCAAAGCTCAAGTGAGTTCCCTGGCTGGCAACACTGTGTGTGTTGCCACACAAAATTACTGGAAGAAATAAGCACTGTGGCATGACTTCACTGAGAGCGGACAACTGGAACTCTTGCACCTGGAACTCTCCTGGACCCTGCCCTACACACCTCTTCTTTTGGCTAATTTTAATCTGTATCCTTCACTGTAGTAAACTGAAACCATGAGTATAAAAGCTTTCTGAGTTTTGGGAGTCCTCCTAGTCAATTATTGAAACTGAGGGTGGTCCTGGTGATACTCAAACTTGTAGTTGGTATCAAAAGTGAGAATGGTCTCAGAGACTCCTTGACTTTGTAAATAATAAGAGAAAAGACTTGATAAACACTTTGTACGTGTGAGGGATAAAAACATGAATTGCTTCATTAATTTTGTAGACCAAAATCTATAAGTTTGGCACTATTTTTATCCTCATTTTATAGATGAGAAAATTGAAGCTTTAAGATCGAATATATAATCCAAGATCCAAGGGGGTAGAGATGACTCCAAGTTCAAGCTCCCTGACTCCAGGGCCCATCACCCATTCACTGTGACAAAACTATGCTTCTTTCTTCTTGGTGTAGAGGAGAGCAGCCAGAGCTAAACTCCAGCCTAGATCTCCACACCTTCTGCACATGGGACAGGAGTCCCAGTGGGGATTACTGTGAGAGACACTGGCTTCAGAGCAGAATACGTTCTTTGGGTTTTGCCAGCTCCATTTCTCTCTTTGCCTCTAACAGCTCTATGACAATAGGTTAATAACCCTTCATAATCAATTATCTATCTTTCCTCTTTTTAAGAAAAATAATAGCCTTTTAGAAAGCTGGTCTCATTCTTGCCAAAAAAAAAAAAAAAAAAAAAAAACAAAACATCACAAGGAGCTGTGTGAAGAATTTGCCTATTCAGGGTGGGAAACTAGGAAATAAACAGTCACTCGGTGGGGGGTTTGATGAGGGTACATGATTATTTTCTTTTCCCTCTGGTAAATTCAAAGTCACAGGGAATGAAGAGGAAATTTGGGCTGTAATCCCCTGGTCTGACCCTCAGTGTAGAATTGTAGAAGTAGTGCTGGCCATTGGGCAGTCTGGAGCAGATTGGTTAAGCGTGCTAAAAAGTATGCTCTTGAAGACTGCCAGCTCAGACTTACAACATGTAAATGGCACAGATAATGGCTGCTTTATGTGTGGTATTAGGAGAGTAGTTAAATTAACCTTCCCATTCTTACTCTGAGAAGCCAGTAATATCTGGACTGGGCATGTGAATCAGGGACAAGCCCACATTGTCTAGAGTCCAAGTAGATCACAGACACGTAAAAACAGTTCTTTTAAGAGTAAGTTTCAATAGCACTCACATCCTAAAGTAATTACTCCACAAGTCTTTAGGTTGAGATACTAAGATTCACTCTGATTATTTTCCCTCCTTATGTCAAGCACAATGAATTTTATATCATTCAGGACTAAAAGACAAATTCAAAACAAAAGGACACAGTAACTGCTATTCAAGTATCCTAAAAAGCAAAATGTGAGGACCCCGATTTTTATCTTCATTTATGAATATAATTCACTCCTTGACCAAATAGATTTCTCCTTCTGTTACATTTCAATTCAAATATTAGACACTTAGGGTATAAACCTATGTGGCAAATTTCCAATGTCAATATGCCTGGAGCAGAAATTTGATATTTGGTCTCTGCTTTTTCCTGAATGGATCTTTTTTAACTATACAGGAAAAAAGGTCTTTGAGTTATTAGAATTGGGTCAGTCAAATAAGGCCCAGCAGCCACTACAGATATAGGCCCAATGGATGCATACATGAGATGGCTCTAAGGGCTGAGCTGTTCAGAAGTTCTCATCAAATTGGCATCCTTTGGACAAACTTTGCCTTGAGTCATCCTTTGAAACCTTACAAGGGTTCCTTCAGTTTTATCTTTGTGTCCCTGATAACTGTTTGTTTTTTTTTTAGTTTTATCAGCCTAGAGTTAGGGGTTTGTCAATCTCCTAGTAATGGCTGACCTTTGTTTATATTCCAGAAACCTGAGATTGTAGAAATACCATTCTTACTGACTCTGGCAGTGAACACCACAGGCCTATAAAAAGCAATGTCAGGAAAATATTCTAGTTCATGCTGATCTTTATTTTGCATAAAAAATCTAATTTGAATTTCCTAAATTTCCTTTGTTTTGCTAATCAGTCCTTTAAGATTATAAAATTGAAAATTGTATGTTTAAGTAAATTGAGTAGTAATAGGTAATGTCTTTATAAAAAGAGATAAATTTCTATAATGCTATAAATCATAAGATTTGTCAAGACTCTCAGTTTAAAATTTTCAATTAATATTTTTTGAGTTAACTGAGAAATAATCTTTGGATGCTTGAGGCACATAATTTTAATATACCTGTGTTATTTAATACATTATAGAGTAGTCTTCAATTAACAGATTAAAAAGATATACAAATGCCTTTGGCTTATGTTAATATATATGCTCATTTTTTAAAAAATGTTGTTTAAGAGTATATTATGATGGCAGATGTTTCTGCAGAGGAATGGATATATTCTAGTTTACTATACAAAAAAAGATAATTTTGTCTTAAAGTAAAAAACATCTGGTTATGTCAGAATAAAAATAATAATAAAATACAAATTTTCGAGTATTTTGTAAATGTAGAAAATTCTTCTGAAAAGTAATTTATTAGCTTGGGATTATGCTATCTATAATTAATGAGTTGGAAAAATTGTCATAAAAATTTTTGACCAAGTTGTTAAATTGATGGGTTTATTCAAAAGAGAAAAAGACTCACAGATCTTTATCTGCAAATTGTGTATGGATGATATTTTTAAAAAAGTGAACTAGAATGGGTTTTCTTTTTGTTAAAAAATGTCTTTGTGTAGTAGGCTTTAAATTTTTTATGAAACTGGTATTATTACTATTTCTATATTTCAGATTTTATTGAAGAATTTTATCTTAGAGTAGCACTATCTAATAGAACTTCCTCTGATTATGGACATGGTCTATAATCTGCACTACTGAGCACAGTAGCTTCTAGCTACATGTGACCTTTGGTTACCTGAAATATGGTTAGTATAATTGAGGAACTGAAATTTTAATTTCGTATAATTTTAATTAATTTAAATCTAAATAGTCAACATGTGATTAGAGGCTATCATAGTGGACAGTGTAGTCTTAAAGCATGTAACATTCTTGACCCTACTGGTACACTTTATCTAAAGGGACATTCTTCTCAGAAAGTGATGCTCCCTAATCACTCTCTTTTGCAAAGCTATGTAATGGTCTCTGGTTGCATGTAGAATGAAAGTTGCTGATGTGGGAGGGAAGGTAAAACTTAGTTCTGCTCTTTTAAGAAAACTGATTAAGTTTTAGGGAAGTAGTTCTGCCTCCTTTTCTGATTGAACTAGCTTGTGTGAAACTGAAGAGAGATTAACAATAGCATTCATCAGGCAAAGGTGTTATTCTGATTTAAGTGGGACAGAGTGAGAATGCCACTGTGTTTGTCAATTTGGCTGCATAGCACTCATATTTCTGGAAATTCCATGAAGATTCTGGTATGTGATAAACCTTTGCAGGACTTTCCTTTTAATATGATTTTTCATAATTTTATATGTCTCAATGGGTATTTTAAATGGAAAATTATCAGACAGCGAACTAGAGGTTACTTAGGTTGATACCATCTTAACCCAGAAGTCTCAAGGTCACTAGAATATTGATTGCAATACTTGATGATGTACAAAAATGTTTGTTGTTGACTAATTTTATTTTATTTTTGCTAGCTTCATTGGGAAATAATTGACAAACAATACTATGTAAGTTTAAGGTGTACAATGTGAAGATTTGATACACATATATATTACAAAATGACTCCCACAATAGGGTTAGTTAATACTTCCACCACGTCACATAATAATTTTTTGTATGTGGTGAGAACATTTAAGATTTACTCTTTCAACAACTTTCAGGTATATAATACAGGATTGTTAACTATACTTACTACATTGTACATTAGATCTCCAGAACTTATTCATCTGATAACTGAAAGTTTATACCCTTGGACTAACATCTCACTATTTCCTCCACCCCTCAACCCCTGGAAACCACCATTCTACTCTGTTTCTGTGACTTTGGCTTTTTTAGATTCTACATATAAGTGAGATCATGTACTATTTGTTTTTCCCTGTCTGACTTATTTCACTTAGCATTATACCCTCTAGGTCCATTCATGTAGCCACAAATAGGCAGCATTTTCTTCTTTCTTATGGCTGCATAATATTCAATTGTGTATATCCACCACATCTTTATTCATTCATCTGTTGATGGACATTTAGGTCCTACATCAAACTAAAAAGTTTTTGCACAATGAAGAAAACCATCAACAAAATGAAAGGCAATGTACTGAATGGGAGAAGGTACTCACAAATAATATACCGATAAGGGTTAATATCCAAAATATATAACTAACTCGTACAATTTTACACCAAAAACAAACAAACAAACATACAATCCAAATAAAAAATAGGCAGAGGACCTGAATAGACATTTCTTAGAAGAGGACATACAGATCAGACATGAAAAGGTGCTCAACATCCCTAATCAATAGGGAAATGCAAACTGAAACCACAATGAGATACCACATCATATCTATCAGAATGAAGAAAAGGAGATCCTTGTACACTATTGGTGAGATTCTTAATTGGCACTGCCACTATGGAAAACAGTATGGAGATTCCTCAAAAAATTAAAACTTGATGGCCCAGCAATACCATTTCTAGGTATTTACCTGAAGAAAACCAGAATAATTTAAAAATATATATGCACCTTAATGTTCACTGCAGCATTGTTTATAATAGCCAAAATATAGGAACAACCTAGGGGTCCCTTGATAGATAAGTGAGTAAAGAAGATACATATAAAATGGATTATTACTCAACTAGAAGAAGAATGAAATCTTGACAGTTGTGACAACATGGATAGACCTAGAGGGAATTAAACTAAGTGAAATAAGTCAGATAGAGAGAGACAAATACTGTATAAAAAAATTTCACTTATAAGTGGAATCTAATAAAGCAAAACAAATTAGTTAACAAGACAACAGAGAAGAAGACTCACAGATACAGAGAATAAGCTGATGGTTGTCTAAGGGGAAGAGGACAGGAGTTGGGTGAAAAAAAAGTGCTGTAGAGCTCAAAATAGCCTTTTTACCAATATGAAAAAATATTGGAAATTCTGAATCTGGTTATAGTCAATATATTTTTCTTAGTTTTTGTTGTTATTGTTGGGGGAGGACTTTTGATATAATTAAAGGAATGAACTGGGCCTCACGACAGGAGGTGAGCATCAGGGCAAATGAAGCTTCATCTACATGTACGGCCACTCCCCAGCATGGGCATCACTGCCTTAGCTCCACCTCAAATCATCAGGTATTAGATTCTCATAGGAGCACTCACCAGTCCCTTCTGCCAAAAAGGTTGGGGACCGCTGCCCTAGATGATTCCAATGGGCAACCAAAGACAGTACATTCGTTTGTAGTGAATCTTTTCACACAACCAGTGATTTTATATAAAAAATAGAATGGAACATCTCTCAGGTTAAATGTATAATAACGAGAATAATAGTGATGAGCCTGATGGTTTCCTGGCACATTGCAATGTCTTTGGTCCCATGGCCTTTCTGTAAGATAAGCATTGTTACTCTCACTTGTCATATAAAAAAACTGAGTGATAGAGATCTGAACTTCTAAACACTTCTTTTTCAATATAATTTACTCTTTCCAAAAAGTCATCTGAGTCACTAATAAAGTCTTAGTGCTATCAAAAATTAATATCTTTCATTTAAAAAAGAATTATATTCTGAGCATTTATGGCATCTCATTCAGGATCTTTCTTTGAAGAAGATGTATTTATTTTGACATATATTAGAAGGTATTACCATTTATCAGGGACAAAAATTAAATTTCTTGTGCTCTTATTTTAAGAAGCATTTTGCTTTTGATTAATGAGTACTAATTACTACAGCTATTCATTGAAAGTCAACTGGTTATTTTGTTTAAATTTTATTTTTAATTGATTTACCAGTCTTGTGTTGGAATACCTTAAGTTAAAAAGAAAGTATTTTAACTCTGAATAAAATTGTAACATTGATATATAAACTTCAGGATGCTATACAGAATAAAGAAAATACATACTGACTTTGGGGAAAAAAAGACAAATGAAAAAAAGTGATGAGGCTGAGAATGCCACTAAATTTCTATGCACAATATCAGAGTACTCTGTGAAGCCGTGCTAACCTTTGCTCTAGGTCGGGTAGTCTCCTCCGTTTCCTGACTATGAAAACAATCCAGCAAATACTTATTAAGCATTTATTTTGACCAAGGCATAGCTAAGAGATAAGTCATCATGATCTTTAACATTAAGTAAAACTAACTGCAAAGCAATTTCCCATTGTACTGTAGATGCAGCAATGCCAGATATATTTGAGGAACATTTTTTTATCTTGTATTTATGTGAAAAATAAGATAGTGTCTTGCATCTTAGCTTTACATAACAGATATTGGGGTCTTTGAAATTGCCCCTAGATTTAACCAAAATGATTAGGTTTGGAGTCCTGGTGGGAGTTTGCATTTGTACACCAGTGATATCCTTGGACGTTTAATCAGGCACATCTGTATAGGACAGAAGTGCAGTACAGTGGTTTACAGTCCAGACTTTAGTGCCAAACCGCATGGCACTAAAACCTGGCTCTCCCAGCTGTGAGGCTCCAGAAAAATAACTTAAAACTCCTTGTGCCTCAATTTACTCACCTGTTAAATGGAAATCATGATATTAATCACACCCATCTGATAGGGTTGTTGTAAGGTTTAAGTAATTGACATGTATATTGCTGAGATCAGTGCCTGGCACAGAGTAAGCAGTTGCTACTTATTATGCTCCAGGCTTCAACTTTGAAAAGCTTCATGTAATTGCTTTGGACACAAGAGCTTAGAAAAGAATGTGATCACTGATTTATAATATATCCTGTTGGTTATCATTTAGACAAGGACTGTTAATCTAGTATCTATTCAGTAATAAAAAGTTCTGAACTTTAGTTATTTTATTAAAAGATCACAGAGTGTAGATGTCAGAAGGTGCCTTTAAAGGTATTTTTGCCTTTTACAGCCCTCTATACTTGCAAGGTAGCTATGAATTCTAAGGCCTCATTCACCCAAGGTGGATCCATACATCTGTACAGAGGACTTAGAACTTATCTCTCAGTGTATCTGAGATTTAGTCCTTGAAAGGAAACACAAAAAAAAACAAGTTTCAGGCTGTCAAAAGGACAGAAATGCTTAGAAGTATGGGTGGAGGATTTGGGCACTTACAAGTAGCTTTATTTGACAGTGAACCCCTTGGAGTATAAGCATTAAGAATCTGAAGAATTTTTAGTTATTACAAGAAAGACTTTCAGCAATCTGTTTTTCCTTTTAACCACACAATTGTATATTGTGTAAAACTTCACAGTTTTCAAAGTAGGAGATTTATTGGCACCATGATCTTTCCTTGATCATTCCTAGCTTTGCTTTTCCCCTTCCCTGCTCTAAGGAAGTCTGATAAAAAGGAAATAATGAAGAGAATGATAAAAGGGCAACTCCAAGTAAAGGTAAGTAGATGGAACTCTAAGAGAGCAAAACCTTCATCCATAGAACATGAGTGAACTTACACTCATATTGATGGGATATAAATGTAATTATTCGTGTCCTAAAGAGTTTCTGAGGTGATTTCTGGCTTCTAGATAAGTAGCTAAATTAAGAAGTATATATTCTCTTGTTGAGAGAAACCTAGACCAAGGACAAGAAATATATTTATTATTTTTAAACTTTCCCTTGCATTTGGGTTAACTTGGTCTAATACGTAAATTCCTCCTGACAGGGCTGGGTTATGGCATATTGTGAATTATGAATTGATAGAAACAGACCTGTGTGGCTGACTGGAGACTGTGCAGGGAGGCCAATGTGAAGGGTTGAGGCTTAAATGTTTGCTGTGCTACTCAGTACAAAACTTCAAAGGTTGGCATTTCTTTACTGTGTCATTCTGGCAGAGTTTCTTTTTTCTTTCTGTATATCAACATTTAAAATATAAAAATTGAGCTTTTACTGTACTTGAAGTCAAATGAGATCTCTCTTTGGAAAATGCTTTACTGGTTCAAAGTTTGATTATAGATTTTTCAAGGTCATAAGGAGGATATCATTGCCTAGTTTGGGTTTCTTTTGTTGCTATGATGGGTTTTTACTTGTTTCCTTGCCCTCAATTCTCTCTTTCCACATCCTCTTTCATTCTGTTATCAGAGTTCTGAAGAACAGATTTAATCATATCACTGTCTTAAGAATATTTATTGTCTCCCTATGGGCATATAAGATGAAACCTTAATTCCTTAGGAAGATATACAAGACCCTTACTCCTCACATTTTTCTCCAAGAAGTCTTCTACTCTCTGTGCTCCATGCAAACAAGTATCATGGCTGTTTTGTTCACCATTCTACCATAGTGACCAACAGGTTTGGAGGTGCCTAGGCATATAATGTGACGGAGAGAAGATGGCAGGGTGGAGACTGGGGTGAACTGGCAAGCACGTGCCTCTTTCAGAGAGGGAGGGGGCATAAGAACTGCCACTCAGCTCCAGTCATTTGTTGCCATGTGGGAATGTGGGCCCAGTGTTGCCAGATCTTCCATTTTTTTCCGAGAGAAGCCAGAAATCTGGAATTTTATGAGAAATCTTCCAATTTTCACTTCTTGGCAACTAATTCAAAATATTTTTAAAACACTGTATGGGCCAAAAAAGAAAAAAAAAAAGTCTGCCAGCTAAAACTGTGACCTCTTTGGTAAGAGCCAGAAAGTGTTTGTTATCTACCTAGCTTTGAGCTCCACTGTACTTCCTGCCATTCCCAAACATACCATGTATTTTGTAGTCCTCTTCATTATTGGTCTTGCTGCCAGGAATGCTGTCCTCATTCTCCACTTGGAAACTCCTACTCATCCTTCAGGACCCAGCCCAAATGTCACCTTCCTGGTGAGGTTTACTGTCCCTGAGAAGGTAGAGTTGGGCTCTGCCCAGACTCCATTGTATCACGTACCATTATAGATCGAGATCCTTACAGACTAGGAGGGGCTCTCTTATGAATCCTCTTTGGCACCCAGAACAGGGTCTGGCACATAGTAGGCTCTCACTAAATGTTTGTTGAATGGATGTGTTCCCATCAGAATGAATATATGAGATTTCCTAAGGAAATAAACACTTTTCATTTCCTCTCATCTTTGCCATGTTGATTTCAAAGTGGTAGGCAACTCCATCTGTGGATGTTGGTGTCCTTTTTCAGTTCTACACTACATGCAGACTGTACTCTTTTTGGAGCTCTCCACTGTTACCACACTTCATTGGCTTAGGGTTAAAGCGTATCTAGGCAGATGGCTATGTAACTATTCGTTTGAAATGGGCTAAATTATTCAGACTAGTTTTCAAGAACTTAAGGTATAGACAAGTTGTTTCTTCATTGACCTGGGAGTCAGTTTTATAGAAATAAAATTTATACATGCTGGGTCAGGTAGTTCCAATTTTAAAAAATAGATTTAATTTGATTTTGTTGTTTTGTAAGCTTAATTTTTTTCGTGAGAATTTCATTTCTTAAGACTGTTTTGAATTCATGTTTGATGTATATTATGAGAATAATGCCAGCGTAAATGATTTCATATGAAAAATGAAAGCCACTCCAATCTATCCTTACCTCTATTAAAGTAAAACCATAAGGGCTTCTAATTCCTAATTTCCTATATACACCCTATACTTCCTAACAAACAAGCCCATTCACATAATTTGACCACATATCCACCCACACAAAAAAGCCCACAGATTCCATACACATACATGCATATAAACAGAGAAATATACTAAGCAATATGCATATAATCATTCTGTCTATGAAGTAATATTTGAAGTAAACATCCCTCTCTGGAATTCAGTGCACTCAAATGCTAATTAAGAAATTATATTTCTCCTGTCTCCATAAATCCATACACTCCTCTGTTTTATTTTTCTGAAATTTTTTACTTATTCTAATATTTGGATATAACTGTCTGAAAACACAAGTGTTTTGAACAAAGGACAAAATGTTTTCCTAAAGCTATCAACAGATATTAACCCTTGTCTAGGAGCTGACTGATTAGCCAAATCAAGTAAGATCTGAAAGAAGATCTCCCCAGCCATTACTACTATTATTCTTAGAAAATTTCAGAAATTTTAAAATGAATTTTAAAAAAGACAACAATTTTTCTTTTATATGACAGTTCAAATTTGACATGATCCAAAGGATGACTAAAATTCATGAAGTAGAAAATTCCAAATAGCAAAAATGAAAAGAATAAAGCTTTCAAATGATTTGTTTTCCAAGTTCACAAGATATTCCATTTTTACATGATGATTGAAAATAGATTACTATAATATGAAGTTTACTCTACATGATTATGGAACACTATTTGTCCTTTCCTCTACTATATTTTCTCCTAAAATACACCACTAATAGGATTACTCAATTAGGGCCTCAAGAACTCTAGAAAAGGGTCAGGGTAACACACAATACTATGCTTGGCAGTGAAGCTCAACCACAATCCCAGTCTCCCTCCTCTGCCCTCATACACAAGTCTCCTGAGGCTAAAAGTATGCCAAGTCATCAAAGTGTCACTGATTCCAACGGTAGGAATCAAAGTGAACAAGGAACTGGAAGCACTAGGCAATGAACTCCAAGGTCGGAATTTTGAACTCCAAATCTGACAGTACTGGTCAGCATTAAGCATCAATCTCCCTATCTACTTGTTTAGTGGTCCTTGTGAATGCAAAAAATGATTAAGATGTAGAGCATGGGGATCCTAATCTGAAGCCAGGGAGGTCAGGCTGTATCGCTTGGGTTTAATGGATTCCAGGCTCTCCTGAGCTCTGTCCTTGCCTAACCTCCCGGCGAGGATAGATCTGCTGTCCTAAGGTGCTGTGCACCACACTTTATCTTGGTAGCATCCTTGTCCTTGCTGGCTCTTCTTGATTCCTATTCACTTGTTATAAAACATTTGCAGGAATCACTGTGATGGCAGAAACATTACAAATGCCTCAGCTCTCAAACAGAAAATATAATACTGTACCTGCAAGTCAAGAAACAAAAGGAACGGGATGAAGTGGCATTAGGGTGAAGTTAGCTATTAGTGAAAAAGGAAAGTACTTTCACCAGCAGTCTCTTGCTCTCATTCGGTGGAGCTTGTCCATAATTTTAACTTTCAGAGACAATAGGGAAACACCAGACAATGAAGCTGGTTAGAATTTCCAAATTGAAAACTACAGCAGGTAATTTTTAGACTAAAAAATCTTGCATTTTTCCTTTTAAGGAAAATAAAAATCCTCTGATATGATGCAGTGGTAGAAATGACTTGTTATCAGGTGATACATTTTTAAAACCTTTTTAGACTCCTCAAACCAAGAATATAAAAGTACAATTTATCCTTTTTTCCCTAGAGACATATTTATTGGCATACACAGTGGTAAAAAAAAAAAAAAAAAAAAAAAAAAAAAAAAACTTCTGAGAGTCCAAAATGTATCTAAATAAGCAGTTAAGAATACACAATGTGCATATGCCACATCAAAAGAGGTATTGTAATTTAAGGACTGTAGGGTAAAAATAAAACCCAAATCTGCCACAGTTGCATAGAAATGTGTTTAATCCTCTGTCCGAGTTATTTGGTATGAAACATTACCCCACCCCAACAAACCTTGACACAGACTCTGGTGGAAAGTTAGCCAGGCCACTGGGTTCCTGCAGGCTCTGTGGTAGTGTTGGCCAGTCTTCATACCCTTCCTAGGGCTACCATGCTTTAAATAAACTCATCTGACTTTAAAGGAATGTAATGCAGACAGACAGATTGTTTGTTTGCATTTATATTTCTGAAACGGAGATGCTTCTGCTCATGTTGATGTCACAGCAGGAATTTTCGTTGCAAAGAACAGAGTCAGGGGAATCTCATTTGTACCTGGAAAAGGCTCCCTGGTAGGCCTCCATAATAGATGTCCCTGTCTTTGGGCCAACAGCTCTCCTTAAGCTCAGCCAAGAACTCTGGGCCCATAATGCCCCCACATGGTACTTGGAGAAATTAGGGGCATTTACTCCCAAATTATATTAGTCATCCTTTAGTGCCAAATGAGTGATTTTTTTAGAACCAATTGCACATGCATATAATGATCATTATACTAAGCAAGAATTGTTGACATAGCAATAGAGCTAAAATTGATCTTCTCTCACTTTCACATGTTTATTAAACATCTACTTCATGCCAGGCCTTGTACTAACTCAAAAAGAATGTGAAAAGAGCATGCATGCAGGACACTAAAAATTGTTCACAAAGGCTAGACGGTGAGTGCTAGAAGGGAACAGTGAAACCCAAGGAGAGAACTCGAAGCACTGCTATCGAGTCTCAACACGGCCCAGAGTCAAGTGGTTCAGGCTGGGAGTCAGAGAGTGTGACAAAAATCTCAAAACATTGCAGCATTCTTGACATCTTTTATGAAGGTGCCATGTTGGTGCCCATGTGCCATCTCTTAATTAATTCATTCTAGACAGGCTTTCCTCCCACCTTCACAGAGGGGGCTGTTTTTCCTGTTGAGTACTAGATGAAAAAAATGAAAAAAGGCTTCCATTTTGAATTCATGTTTTCAAGAAATGCACGTATTTAAACACAAGCATCCCATTCAGTGTGATGCGATTTCCACCCTATGAAAGGCACAAAGAAAATCTTTGGTGAAGGAGAAGCAGAGTCACACCCCCCATCTCCCACTTAATTAAGGAGGATGTGCTCTCATTTAGTGAAATGAAGTGTAACTTTTGCCTGCAGTATTTCAGTATTTAAATTGTAACTTCTGTCACTCTTGAGTCTTCTATCAGGTACGAAGAGCTGAGTTTTAGAAAATTAAAGGTGAGAGTGTGAACATTATTGCTTTTCCAAGAGTAGTGAAAGAAATGAAGCACAACCAGACTCAGGGTTTAGAATGGTGAATTGTAGCTTAGAGGAGGTATACGAGGAAGGGATATAAAAGATAGGTTTGGGTACTGTCGCAAAGGCTTGTAATAAAGCAGAGACAATGGAGACAGAGAGGAAAGATTTCAAGGAGGAAATGTAAGTGGTATAATTGACATGGTTTAATGATTACTGAGATAAAAAGGGTGAAGCTGGGAAAGATAGGAGTTAAAATAAGATTGATTTTTGACAGGATATGCAAAAATTTGATGTTATTCTTAAAAATAATTTATAAATTGGGCTAGTAACCCAGAAACACATGTAAAAACTTGGCATTTATGGCACGAACTGTATGACATTTTCCTCAATATCTCTGCTGTGAGGGACATGAATTAGGGCTCATGATTTATTTGTGTGCCAAATTTTTTATGTTGCTATCACTTGACATTATAAATAATTTTTTTAAAGCCAGATTAACTTTGATAACAAGGATATTGAATTGGCACATGGAAATACAGTGCTGGCGACTAAGCTGTCCCTATGACTTAACATGTTTCCTATGAAAACTTGCTATTAACGAATCAGCGATCTATGGATTCCACCAGGTGTAACAGAATACTGTTATTAGCGAGAAGTAATTAGGGTCAAAGGTTGATCATTATGTATAATATAGCACTTTTTATAAAAATAAAAATGTCAGCACTGACTTAAATGTAAGGAGACATGCCACTATAAGTTGTGCGTGTGGTTTATTTCTAGCACGATATTGAATCCCTTAGGATTAAAATCCGGTATTGGTACCTGTGTCTGCAGCATGTAGAGACTAAAATCAATAAAATTCTATCTCAACATTCTGACTGGTTAAACTTAATACTACCTGTATTATATTTGTTAAAACTATGTCCTCATTCCTCCTATATTTGAGCCCATATATGAGAGAGTGTATGTGAGTGTTTGTGACATTGTACATTACAGTCAAAGTGATATTAATTATGTTTGCACAACTTATTTCTAGCTCATCAGTGATTTTAGCTAAAGAGACATGAATGACTATCGCTTACATTAAGCAATAATGGTATGTGGCACCACTGAAATGTGCAGGTTCTTGTCAGATTTCCTTTCACAGAATTTTGTCTGGGGTTGAAATATTACATAATTTCACTAAGGCAAAACTTGCCATGCATTTACTCTTTTGATTGTTATAATACTGCCTTATCTTAAATTCCAAGACATATATCTTTTCACAACTGAGTAACATTTACTATCAAATCATGTTATAAAAAATTGTTTTTAAAAAAAGACACTTCATCTATAAAATGGCTATAATTATAGATAACATTACTCCCTCAATGAATCGAAGATGGCTAAAATTTAGGAACAGCAGCAACAAAAAACCTCAACCATTGAGGAATATTAAAAGCTGAAAAAAAGTACATCCCTCATTTTAATATACCAAGTTATTTTCTCTTTAAAAAGGGCTAAATATATTGAAATTTATGGAAAAAGTCTCAATTTGGCTATAGTAAATACACTTCATTATAGGTAAACATTCTCTTTTAGTAATTGCAAATGACATCTTAATTCCATAATGAATGCAAAATTAAAATATTATATAAACACTGTAGGCAATCATTCTTTGGTACAGTCAATTTTGACTTCTACCATTTGAGAAAGAATGTATCTCAAGCCTGAGATAAAACATTCTTCAGAGTAAAGTGTATTTCTGGAATATTCAAGTTTGGTGGAAGAACTGGAGAAATGTCTAGTATCTGCTGAATAACTGCACATCCAAAAAGAGGGATCTTAGTTTTGACCAAATCCTTTTTAAGAAAAAGACACCACACATATGTAAGGAAAGAAACATGCTGGAAACCTGAGAACACAACTGAAAAGTCTGCCCCGCTTATCCGGCCCTGGCACTGTGAACACAGAGGCCATTTCGGAGAGGGTGCGGAGGCCCCCAACGACAGGGCCCAATGCCCCGTTTCCGCTGAACTCACACAAGTTGTGTTGCCCCTGGAAATCTGGGCCCAACTCTTGGTTTTCTCCTCCAAAGATTCCACACCCTAAGTTTTCTCTGTAGTGCTTGGAGCTGGCCTGGATTTCCAACATTTCAACATTCCTAATTAAAGAAGGATTGTCTTTATCGGGCTGGCAGATGGTGCTGCAGCAGTCTGCTCAAACTGAAATGTGCTTGCAAGGCCTTCTCCGCCGAAGATTCACCAGGAGAAGCAAATACAGTAGGCATTTTGAAGCTGATATTGACAGAGTATCCCAATAAATAATTTTATATTATTAAATATATATTAATTAAGTTTATATCTGTCCCAGATATTGGAGATATAAATTAAATTATTTAGAGTGCTGGCTGTTAATAAAGCATAAAAACACTGGGTTGACTGATTTCTGTTTGGGGTACAAACTTAATTTTGGACTTGGTAGCAGGTAAAGATCTTGCTTTCAAGGAAGTATACTTTGGCCTTTAAATATCAATATCAAAGCTAAGTTATTTAATTGTTTGTCTTCTTTCAAGTTTTATCATACCTCCATAAGCCAAGTAAACATTTTCTAGAAAAAAATAAGCTATCAGTGTTGAGACTACAGACTGGTACTTAGCCCAAGGGTGAGATGATGGTGTTCTTCTTTCTCATCCCTATTCCTTGTATCCTTTCTGCATCTCTGTTTGGAACCTAGGTCAACCTCTCAACTATAAAGGCATCCCAGAACTGCCAGCTATGGTGTTAGCTGACAGTAAACCTTTGTTTCTCAATGGAACACACTTGAAGAGCCAAAGAGGTCAGGAGGCAAAGAAACTCACATTCAATTGTAACATTTTAGCTACATGTGTACCAGGGAGCCTTCCATGAGCTGCCTTCTTAAGACCCTAAATCAGACCATGATAGCAATGTACCTGAGGCTGGCAAAATTGGGCAAATGGAAAATATGTAGAGGATGGGCCTGAGAAGTCTCAGGAACAACTAAAAATATAAAATAAATTGGAGACAAAAACTTGATTCTTCTCTCTCCAAGTCTTCTACAAATGGAAGAAAAGTAACTAAATTTATTTTTTTTAAAAAAGGCATCATTAGTGGCAAGTTTTGTCAAGGATGTAGAGCAAATGGAACTTATACTGGGGGTAGAGGTGGAAATTGGTACAATCACTTTAGAAAATCATTGAGCAATTTCTACTAAAGCTAAACTACACATATCCTACCACTCAGCAATTCTACTCCAATATTAAAGAACGTGTATGTCTACTAAGAACATGGATAAAAATGTTTCCTTTATGCATCATAGGTAAAAACTGAAAGTATCTCAGGTGTCTATCTGCAGTAGAAAGAATAAATTGTGGTATTCATATAATGAAATACTACATGCCCCCCAAAACATATTGCTACACACAACATATAGATGAATTTCATAAATATAACTTTGCATGAAAGAAGTCAGACACCAAAGAGCCTACACTACATGATCCATCTTACCTAAAATTCAAAACCAGGCAAACTAACTTACAGTGTTGGAAGTTAGAGAAATATCTTCTCTAGGTGGGATAATGACTGGAAAGGGGTAGAAGGTAGAAAAGGGCTTGGTAACATTTTGTTTCTTGATCTAGATGTCTGGTAATTTGGGTGAAACCTCTCTGTAAAAATACATCAGGTATAGGCTTATGATTTGTGCACTTTTGTGTGCACCTATGTTATATTTTAATAAGATCTACCTAATAAGATAAAATAGTGTCCTGTACAAAGACTATGAAGGTAAATTACAGTATGGAGAGAGGCTGTGCTAGTTCTGCTAGTTCTCCAAGAAAGGACATTAAAAGCAAGGTCAGAAGACCTGAGTTCCTTTCAAAGCATTTGAACAAATCACTGTTCCTCTTCTGAAAGAGGGGGAGTCACTAGAGGGTCCCTACGATTTCTTTTGGCTCTAATGTAGCCATACTGACCTCAGAACCAACACACTTAACCACCAATCTTATTGTCTGCCTGGACTGGATAACACGTAGCTCACAGTTTCTAAAGTTTTTCCAAAGGTGAAGCCTTCTTCCTCAGATAGGTTCTTGGACAGTCTGATGGAAAACTACATTAGAACAGATTTCTAGAAAAAGATTTTTTTTCTCTGGTAGCTTGTATCCTCTCAATGTTGACTCTTATTATACAATAACCCCCTGAAGAGAATTTATCCTTGATCCTAATAGAAGTGAGAAAGATTAAATAAAGAATGGGAATTGAAGCAATCTAAAGACCTTAAGTAAGCTGTTCTGAGGGGGGCTTATGTTCTCGAAGTGGCCAAATGAATTATTTGAATTTTTGATTGCCTATTACATCTGACCTCCCAATAAACTGGAGTTAAAAAACATCCCCTTGTCAACTAAACTTTAAGGAGGAGTCTGAACTGAATTAAATGCAGATAGTTTAAATGAGACTTTCTTTATGATGCTAACCATGTCCATCACAGGGCCAAAAGCTTCCCTAAATTGGGATCTTTGTTTTGAGATGTTTTCCCCTGCTCTTGCATGGGGAGAAGAGAGAGCCCTTTTTCATCAGACCTCTTCCCCCTGGGCCCTCTCTACTTACCTTGGGACAATCTAGAAAAGTTATTAGGATGGAAAATGTTTTGCTGAAATTTTGGGGGGTATCATTTCAAAGAATTTTCCAAAATAGCAAAGGATGCTGACTTCCCACTAGGACTCAACAGAGTGTAGCAAATCAAACAATTTTCCTACTACTCATCTGACCACATTTGCCACCCCACAGAGAAGTATTGTGGCCACAAGCAGCATTATATCTCCGATTCTCACATTGAAATAGGTATATTTTCAAATCTTGGAGGAAGAAAGGAGAAGAGAAAAACAACAGCACAGATTTTTTGAGAGGCGACTGGTGGGTAGGGAAGAGCAAAGCATAGACAGCGATGTAATCAGAAAAGAAACAAATTGACTTACTTTCTGTGAGTAGAGGTGGAATGGAGAGGAGACCTCAGCACTCTGAAAAGCGTGGAGAGTGACTTCTTGAGCAACACAGAGAACAGTTTCAGATTCTACTTCCAGTGATCCGCGGGCCTTGTCTAATCAGAGAAATTTTATTTTTCATCATTCCTTGCTGAGCTGTGACACATGAAAATAATTACTGAGGTTAAGGATGGAAAATATTTATTAGGTCAGCTCGACCATCCTTTCCACTATGTAGGCCGGCTCCCTGCTGGGCCTGGAAGACAGAGCTATGACAACAACCTGGCATGTCCCTGTCTCCCAGCACCTGAAAAGCAGGTTATTAGTCCCTTCTTGATCTTCCTGGGTCTATGAATGCCAAGGAGGATAAAAAAGAAGACAGCAAGACGTAATCCAGCAACAGGAAATTTTGTCTCCCAGCCACTGACCAGCTATTAATGTGGGAAATTGTCCAGTATGACTTCAAAGGTTGAGATCCAACCTTTCCTGGAAGACCCTATAACTGTTTGTTTATGACAGATGCGCAAGGCCATATTTAAGGTTGGGAGGCTTTCTTCCGATGAGTCGCTTCACTTTTCCTTGGTAAGTACTGACTTCTGAGAACTGATGCTCAGCAAATCCTTGCTGAAGGGCCTGCATGCCCCACTGGTTGTTATTCAGCCAAGGAGGAGAGAGCTGGTCCCCTCTCTGCTTGCCTAGTCAAGGCACTCCCCCTGAGCTGTCTTCCTCTTTGCTGTTTTTCTTCTGCATGACTTCCAGCTTGCTAACATTGAACCTGTCCTAAAGAGACTAAAGCAACACTTAGCAGTCTAAAGGTGGTCTCTTTAGAGTCATAGAGACAAGGTCAGCCCCTGTGTTAGACCCCCCAAATAAACGGCTTTCCTCAACCCCCCACCAGCTCCAGTCTATGCGCCCTTGTTTCATGCGGAAGTCTAAGGCTGGTTCTCTACAGGACTCAGTGCACAGAGGCACTTAATATGTGTAAAATAGTGCTCTCTGTCGTCCTCCCCCACCACGTGACCAGGGAGTGTGAGGGCGAAGGGGGCTTCCATCGCCTCAGAATTGCCTCACACACTGACGAGTAGCTCAAGGGCCCCATACAGAATCGGTCTCAAAAAATAGCTGAAAGAATTGATTCAAATTCCCATCCAAGCCCCAGAACATCTATAGGGGAAAATGGAGAAAAACTTGTTATAAAATGAAGGAAGTGATTGAGGAAAAGGTTATAATGATTGAAGATATGCACATTGAGTGCTAGGGTTGCTTGTACAGGTGGTGCAGGGTGGGAATAAGCATACACGGGAAGACAAATGATCCATACAGTCTGCTTGTCCATGTACAAGAAGGGCCTATATGGGATGTTTTTAAGGTAACTGAAAACCATCCACAATTCTCCTGGGCAATTTCATAGGTCTGTGGAGAGGGAGACCTTTTACAGGCACTGGATAGGGCCCTAATATTACCACGAGCAGTTTACATACTGCAGTTCTGCCAGGCAGGAGAAGCGATAACTGAGCCCTGAGCTCTGCACCGAGATGCTGTGTTTAGTGGCGAGTGGGGTTTTACGTAACAGATCTTCTCACAGAACTTTGAATGTGCTGAGTTTTTATTAACTGTGTCACTGGCCTCCTCACTTCCTTGTCCACATCCACCGGGATCTGCTTCATCCAAAAGTTTTAAAGCCCTTCTGACACTTCTGCTAGGGACATAGCATCCAGGAGAGAAAGTTTCCCCAAATGAGAAACTGAGGCACTGGTGTTTAAGGCTATGTCAGCCTTTTATTAAAATAGCTGATCAATTTAGTTTTAAAAAGTGAGGGAGTTTATCTCAACCGTTAAAGAAATTCAATTTATTATTTTTATTACATGAATTAGTTAACTGTACACTGTGGAGGCTTCTTTCCTGAGTGATGATTAGCCACTATTATGATTATGTAGGGACCTGGGAAAAATATAAGTGTGAATAAGGTGTTACATGTGATTGAATATGTGTAATTAAATGTAACAGGTTTAAAGCAAAAATTTCTCAGATTCAAAAAATAATAAAAATTTTAACAGTATTTCCTCTATGGCAATACTGAATTATATCTATTTTGGTTTTACCTTTAATATCTTTTTTTTATAATTTTTTAAGTATTTTATTTTATTTTATTATTAGTTTCAATATCTTTTTTTTTCTATTATTGCTCCATATACCCTGAGGGGACTGTGGTAGGGGACTTGCTAGCCTCATTTTACTATATTTTTCTTATTTATTTTAATATCTATAAGTACTTCAATATTCTTCCCTATTCTACTAGGGATGGGAGGGAAAATCATGTTTTTTCACTTTTTCTTTTTGGAAAGTAAATTAACCAAAACATAATATGATATTTAAGTGAAGAGTGCCATTGATGTTAAATGGTCCACATGGCAATACATTATGTTTTCTGCTTTATTCTATGCATCTTTCTAATATAGGCAAAGCTGATGTTCACATAAATTGCTCTGGTTTTATAGAACAGGATGCTACATTCTTTTTGAAACCCAGGGCTCTGGTGCAGTAAGAGAAAAAAAAAGGCAGCAACAAAATAATGGGCACTGGCAATCAAACTATCATTATAGGTACATTATGTGCGGGGTGCTAAATTGGTAGAAGGCCTTTATTTTTAATTTCTGCTCATCTGTTCACCATTATTAAGCGAGCTTAGACACCAGAGGAGATTTAAGAGTGACAGAGGGTAATTATACACTTTCGGAAAAGATATCTTTCATCATAGAGTTAGAACTGCACCAAGAGAAAAGCCTCTTCAGATTTTCATACAGGGCCTCAGTGTACATTTTTATTTGGACAGTTACATAATATTCATTTTATATTCTAGTTTGAGTTTCACATAGTGCTATTCCTATTAGATTTTTATAGTCTGGCTGCCACTGTATATCATTTCATAGTTTTTTTTTTTTTTAAGGGCATGATTTTAATAAATAATTGTTCACTTTGCACTCTGTACTTAAAATAATTCATAATATAGTTAATTAATTTTCAATTTTTCAGTTAAGGTTAGTGTCATTGGGATGAAAATGTGAGCATGATAAACATAGTTGGAGACTTTGATTAACTCAAATGATGCAGGGCACGAAGTCACAGAACTATAAAAAATTTTAGCAGTTTTATTGATGTATAATTGGCATACAATAAACTGCATATATTTAAATTGTATACTTTTGTAAGTTTTGACATGTATATAATATATATGATACATGCATGATATATAAATACACTCTAAGTGAAATCACCACATACTCACAAGATTGTGAACATAGTCATAACCCTTCCAACTTTTCCTGTGCCCCTTCCTTTACAATTGCTCCCTTGCACCCCTCCTCACTTTCTGCCCCAGGTAACAATTTATCAGCTATCACTTTGCATTTTCTACACTTTGCTCAAACGGAATCATACAGTATATATTCTTTTTCTGGCTTCATTCATTCAGCATAGTTATTTTGAGATGCATTCATGATGCTGCATGTATCAGTAGCTCATACCTTTTTATTGCATCGCATGGATATATCACAATTTGTATATCCATTCATCTATTGATGGACACTTGGATTACTTACAGTTTTTGGCCATTACAAATAAAGCTGCTACAGACATTTAGCATTGGAAGAACTATAAAGCTTTTGTGTGTATCAGGTATTGGTGGATGAGGACAAGGAAGTGAGGAGGCCAGTGATACATATAATTAAAATCAGTGTGTTACAAAGTTCTGTGAGAAGATCTGTTATATTAAACTGCACTCACCACTAAACACAGACATTGATGTACAAATTATTGTATGGACATATGCTTTCTTTGCTTTGGGGTAAATACTTAGGAATGTCATCATTGATCCATATGGTAGGTGGGTGTTTTAATTTTTAAGAAACTGGCAAACTGTTTTTCAAAGAAGCTGTACCATCTTATATTCCCACTTTAGCCTGTGAGAGTTCAAGTTGCTTCTCATCCTAATCAACACTTGGTATGGTCAGTCTTTTAAATTTTGGACATTTTGTAGATATATAGTGATATCTCATTCTGGTTTTAATTTGCATTTCCCTCATGGCTATGGATGCTGAGCATCTTTTCATGTGATTTATTGCCATCCATATAGTTTCTTTGGTGAAGTGGCTGTTCAGCACTTTTGCTATTTTAAAAAATAGGGTTCTTTGTTTTCTTACTATCGAGTTTTTGAGATAATTCTTTATTACATATTCTGGATACAAGCTATTTATTAGATGTATACTTTGCAAATATTTTCTCTCAGTCTGGGGTTTGTCTTTTCATTCTTTTAACAGTGTCATTCAAACAGAAGTTCTTAATTTTGGTGAAGTACTATTTATCTTTTATTTCTTCTATGAGTCATGCTTTGGGTGTTGTACCTAATAAATCTTTGCCTAATTCAAGGTTACAAAAATTTTCTCTTGTGATTTTTTTCTATAAGTTTTATAATTTTATATTTTACATTTAGGTGACATTTGAAAGATTAATCACTGCTGTTAATCTAAGTCTATTGAATTTATACTCATGCTTGAGAAGTAAGTCAAGGATTGATGGTATTTAAAAACTGTTCTTTTCTTGAGTACTGAGTAGGAATTTAAAAGTCCAGAAGAGCTAGCGTATCTTATATACAGTGAAATCCTACTTATATAAGATTTTACTACTTCTTCAGTTCTTTTGTTATTATTAGTAGATAAATATAATTTTTAAATTCATCCAGTCATAAAAATAGAAGAAAAGAAAAAAACTGGAAGTATATAATATAAAATATTAACTGATAGAATTAATGATAGGTAACTTAATTGTTTTTCTTTTTTCTGTGACCTTAATTTTCTATTATAAACATCTATGGCTTTTATAAACAACAACAAAAATTTTTTTTAATCCATTTAAATACTACTAGTGGTCATGGTGCTAGCCATATCAATACCTAAGTCCTTGGCTAGTTTACCTGTTAGAGCCAATCTATTTCTCTCTTATGTTCTTCAGTTTGCTTCCCAGAAATCCCCAATGAATGACAAAATGTTACCACATCTGTAGATGAAGTAAAATGGTAGGTTGGAGTATTGTCTTAGAATTTACCAAATTGCTTTTACTGAGCAAAGTAAGGGTCCATTAAAAAAAGTAAACCAACCTGAGTTTACTGCCTAGAATATAAAAATTCAAAAGCAGAAAAGAAAAGGCAACCAGCCCAGATCATGGAAATATCTGGAAAAGCAGTGGGGCAGTGGTGCTACCTTTGGTCAAAAGTACATCAGCCATCGAACAGCGAGGAGTGGGGTGGGGCTGGGAGAATGGGGTGAAGGGTTCAGGAAGTACAAATTAGTAGTTGATAGTTGGTCACAGGGATGTGGAGCACGGCATAGGGAATGCAGTTAGCATTAATATGACGGCTAGGTAGAGGGCCAGGGGAGGGAGGAAGCAAATGGGAGGATTGTTTTATGAACTATATAGATGTCTAACCAATGTACTGTATGCTTGAAACTAATTTAAATCGGTTTTTTTAAATGTACATCAGCCAAAACCAGAGGGACAGCATGAGTGACTGTAGTTAATATCACAGATCAATTGCCATAATTCCCAACCTATCAGTTAAAAATAATTAGCTCTGCCCTGATTCAGAATAAGTGGCACAAAGAATAACACAACATTTCTTATCCTTCCTAAGGATTGCAGACATACTGGTGTTACCCAGTAGACACTGGTATCCAATGACACTGAGGAATGATGAGTGGTGATGATTCACATAGGTCTGTTAAGAGAGATTATATTACTGGGGTGCAGCCCTTAAATAGAGGAGATGAATATTTCTTATCTATATTGCAATCATAGACTTTATGTAGTAAGTCTATTCGGATGTAAATTTATGATGTTCTTTAAAGAAAATTTATCATCATGAAGACCTCTAAGTGAATTGAAAGCTCAATGAATGATTGGAGATTAAATCATCATCTAATGGAATGAGGCTAATTTACTACTAAAAAACAACAACCATCTCCACCCTTATCCTGGAGAAGAAAAGGACAGAAGGAAGAGGTAGAGGTAACTTTTGACTATAGGAAACATTCTTGTGACATTTGTGCAGGGACAATGGCTATTCCTTAGCTGTTTCACAAATAAAGAATAAAAAAATTTTTAAAGGCAGCTCCTTTATTATTATTGGTTACCATTTTATGTTGAATGCAGAAATAAGTCTCACAAGTAAATATTCGCCTTTCCTTTTCAAAATCTATTATTCTTGCTATTAATTTGAAGATAATGGAATTGTAGAAATGGAAGTAATCTTGCATGCTGTGCACGAATTAGTATATTGTACTACTAGCCACTGAGAGACTGAGTGTCATGGTTCCAGAGACTGTACTTGCCTTGGTCATATTATAGTTCCAGGCTTAGCAGAATGCTTGATGCATTGACATATGGATGATGCTCAGTGAATGACAGTGGAGTAAATAAATGAACAAATATCTGTGACCTTGAAACAATAATGAACTCAATCATTTAATTGGTCTAAAAAATATATTTCAATGCTTCTCAGTTAATAATTTTTATCACTAGAATTCATTTTTATACCACACTAACATCTCAATGTTATATTAAAAAATTCATGGTTCTCAACCTTTTCAAATACAAAGGCCCCTTTTTAATGGTGAACATTTCACACTAGAAAAAAATTCTAATACTTTTTATATTTAGCATTTGATAAAGTAAAATAAATTTGAGGATCTCTTTAAATAATTCCGTGGCAACCTCCCTCCCTGTCCTTCCCACCAGGTCTGTAGTCCATGATGTTCTAGATTCTCTTCTTGCATTTTTGTTCTGAACAGAAAGAGAAAAGGATTACCCTGTATCCTTTATATAAAAATCTTCAAAGTAATCACTCATCACAGCATCAGTCACTCTTAAGTATTTTTAAACTTTAGCAAAAATAAATCCCTTTAATCTTGCCTCTAAGGCTTTATTTTTCCAGAACTTTTATTTTTCATAGTCTTTTCTGAACCTTCTCCAAAGTTTCCACATTTGCAAGTTGCAGAACCCACAAGTGGTCACAGCACTCTGGTAGTACTCATTTAATAAGTGTAACAGAGTGACAGCCTTATTAAAGGTATGCACTTTTAAATACAGGAAACAGTGAGTAAAAATCCAAATCAAGAAATAAATATTACTGAACAATTTTAGCCTATGATGTTTGGTGAAAAAGATATCACAATACAATTCGTAAAGTTATTGTATTTCTTGGACCTTATCTCTCCCATAGTAGTGTTATTCTGCTGTGTAACGGGATACACAGTTCATGTCTCTAACCCATAAAAATGCAGGAATGAGTCCCATATGTACCTTTGCCTAGTCTTTATGATGTAGACTCTGATTAGCCTCCGGGCCACACAAGTTGAGTTAACGTGTCTTTCCAAACAATTCTGTTATATTTCATTGCTCAGACTCCTGTTGGCAGGCTGATGAAATGAACAGTTGTTGTTCTCCTTACTTCCTCAATCCAAGGAATCTACTATAGTATTTTGGAGTATGTTCCTGGGAGCTAAACTATCACTTCTTTGCTCAGCCTTTTAAAGCATTAATAAAGTACAAAATCACATCATTTTTTTTTTTCAGGGTAGGTAGGAATTATGAGCTAACTAGAGATTTTCCAAAATCCTGAGTTGGCTGAAAGTTGATGTGGCAATTTCATCTAAACCCATAGGGCCATTGCACTATGGAAAGTGGGGAATATATGCTTTGGGGTTTTTATTTGTTTTAAAGCTGGGAGTCCTAAAGTACAGACATGCTAATCGTGAGCTAGCAGCTTTCTCAATCTGATTTTCTTTCTACCAATGCTTTCTCTGACTCAATCCGAGTTTAATAGAAAGAGCAACAAACTTGAATCACAAAATACACTTCATTCCTGGCTTCCCCCCTTATCATCTGTGTAGTTTTGGGCAAGTCAACTACTTCTCTGAGCTTGTTTCCTTTTCTCTGATATAGAAATAATGATCTCTGCCATGTGTTATTTTAAGGATCAAATGGGACAATGTTCAAGGATATACTGGGTAAACTATATAGCATAGTAAAAAATAAAGTATTATTGTAATTATCAGCAGCAGCATCTCACAGTCTGATGATTTATATGTGACTTTATCCTCCAATGATCCCATCAAGGAGTTGACCAAGTAAGCCCAGTGGGTTAAGTCCAACTCATGGGCCATTTTTGAACAGTCTGTGAACTGAGCATTATTTTGACATTTTTAAAGAGTTATAAAAAGAAGACAAACAAGCAACATGAAGAAGAAGATGGAGGAGTAGGAGGAGAAGGAGATGACAATGAAGAAGAGGGAGACAGAGACCATATGTCATCCACAAAACCTAAAATAATTTAATTATCTGACCCCTTACAAAATTTTGCCAACTCCTACGACAGTAGAAATAGCAGTTTATATCTATAATGCCCCTGCCAAACTCTGAGCATATCATTCTCTCCTGCTGCCTCATTTCAACTCTTCAAAATCTCTCCCAGTGCTACACCTAAGGGCCATGGATGCCAATAATCCAATATTTTGTCATTAATAAGTGAGAATAAGGATTCTTCAAGCACATGAGAAAGATTTTTAAAAATTCTCAAATCACATGGATTAGGAAGCCAGCAAATCCATGTACTCAAATTGAGCCATGAGCACAAATTATTTTAGAAAAGACCAAAGGATATCACATTTCATATTTTTGCCCCCAGTCCCCAATAATCCACTGCAAATAAAATGATCTAATCTCTCTTTTTCTTCTATCACCACAATCTTTAAAACCTCTGAATCCAAACTGATACTAGTGGCAAAGAGCTTCTGACATAATTAAATTGAACCATATGGATTCTGGATCAAGGTTAAAAAGAATTAAAGAGTTTATTGTGTTGAAATTTCTTATGCCAATTTTCTGCTAAAAAGGAAGATTCAAAAGGTCAGGGATTCTGCAGCACAGACTTAGTGGTATATTAGTTACAGTAATTCAGCCTGAAAATTCCAGCAGAAATAAATACAATGGAATGCCACGAATTACAAGAGACCACAACTTTAATCAGCTCATGGGAAAAGAAAAACATGCATTTGCCTATTGACAGTTGATAAACTGAATCCTGAAGCTTCTTTGGAGGCGGTGGAGCACCGAAGGCTCACCACCACTGCTGTTAAGTTGAACAAACATTTTGAGCTTCCATGTTTTTCCCCTGCTGATTGTGATATAAAGACAAAGAGAACAGAATCCTATCTGCATTCTTCTTGCAGCTATTCATTATGTTCATTTAGTGGGTGTTCTGAGTCAGACAATACCCCAGAGCATGAAAACCAATATGGTTAGATGATAAGTAATGGAATGACAGAAACTTTATGAATTATTTTACTCTAATTTCAGATCCAACATTATAAACCATAACACAAACTTGTCTGCTCTGATGTCATAAATTTTATTTACACCAATATATGGTAGAAAACTAACAATTAAGGAGAATACTATGCCAGACATATAAATATTTGTTAAATAAGTATTACCTCAAGAATCTTACAGAATTCTTGGGCTTTTATTAAAATGCAGTATCCAGATTTCACATGAATTTTGACCCATAAGAATAATGCCTGAATTTACAAATCCTTTAGCATCTTAAGATTAGTTAACAATGCCAAAATATTTTTTTTGGTTCCTTAATAAATTGATTCAAAAATTTGTAGAGAAAATAAATACATGATAAACAAGAAAATTTCTGAAAAAATAACAATGTAAAAATTCTCTTTTCACATGATAAAATATGCTCTAAAGCTGTAGTAATTAATTAGGTGAAGCACCATTATAGGAATAGGGAGTATTCTAGAAACATACCATGGACTATGTAGGAATTTATTCTGAAAAAAAAAAAATGGTATATCAGATCAGTAAATTGTTTGGATACAAATGGTAGAATATGGTGAAAAAAAACTTTGATCAAATATGAAATATATATAAACCATATATACTTCTCAAACTGTATATAAAAATAAATTACAGAAAATTACTATATTTATTTTAAATATTTTAAGTGTAAAAACATGAGAGTATGTCAGATACATTTTTTTAAAATAATACTTAAATGGTGTGACCAATGCCAAAAAGCTACAAAGAAAATGATGAAAAAGATTTGATAACATAAAATTTCTAAACTGTTTTATGGTGAAGGTGCCTTAAAGAAACCTGAAAAACAAGCAACAAACAAGAAAATAACTGCAACACATTCGACAAAGAGGTATTTTCCTAAATATATGAAGATCTCATATAGATCAACTAAAAAAAAAGACAAACACTAAAAAAAAGGACAAAAACATGAGCAGATAAGTCAAAAGTACAGATGACCTATAAATATATGAAAAGATGCTTATATTCACTGAGAGAGAATATAAATTGGCAACAATGATATAAAAAAAGTATACCTTTCTTAAAGGTAATCTGGCAGTATGTATTAAAATTTGATCCAGAAATTTTACTCCTAGAAATTTAACCTAAGAAAATTATTAGATAAAAGTACAGTGAAATATATTTGCATTTGTTAACAATAAAAACTGGGGTCAAAGTAATTATCCAGAGAGACCTGGTTACTTAAATTACACAGCACAATCATTTAAGAGAATGATAGAGACTACATAGATATAGAAAGAAGGAATCTTTAGAATTCTGTTTACTAAATATTAAGACATTATTTCTATGTGGTAAATTTTTTTTTTACTTTCTCATTTGTAATAATCCAATGAACCAATTAAAACAATAATGCATACGAATCATTTAACAAAAAAATATATCTATGTTTTTTTTTAAGTGAAATAGCAATTTATGTGACATTTTAAGTGAAATAAGAATAGTATGTGTATTGTGTTCCCATTAAAGTAAAAATATGGAAGAATATATGATAAAAAAAAAAAAAGAGAGAGAGAGAGAGAGAGAGAGAAAAGAGAAAAGAAGTAAGAGGCCAAAAGGAGATATATACCAAAGAGTTTGCTGTGGCTATCTTTGAGAAGGGAGATTATAGATGCTTTCTTCCATTTACTTCTTTTCTTTTCTTTTAGTTTGAAATCTGTATTTTCTTATAATAATGAAAATCAGAAACACTTTTTAAATTAAAAGGGATTGAATATTTTAAAACAAAATGAAGGCATCTATCAAGGTGCTTGACCTATAGGTCTTCATTAACTGTTTTTGTTCATTTATTTGTTTAGAAGAGAGACCCTTAAAAGCAAACATTAAATCATCAGAAGAGCTCAGCCTTTACTTCTATCTTCCTCCTTTCTGTTTGCCTCTCAACAGAAATAGGGATGGTATTATTAGCTAATCTATTGAGTAGCTGCAAAAAAATGAGAAAATAAGTTTTGTAAGTATAAAGTTTTACCTAGTTTCTCTTTTAAATGAATAACAATTGTAAAATTAATAAATGACAAATCTTCTGGTTATATACTGCTGCTGTCCAAAGCCTTCCTGTAACTCAGGCCAAACTTCCATTAGTCTAAATGGGAAACATCATCAGAAAAGTCTGAAATTTTGTCATAAGGATAATTTTTTAACGTGTTTTTTCCTGAGTAAATTACTTTGTGAAAGAATTAATAATTGGCTCCATGTCTAGAGTTCTGAAAGAAAGGCTGTATATAGCCTGCAGTGAAATATACAATGCTAATGCTTCTTTAGGCAATTAATAAAACATACATGCTTATTATCCAATAGCCCATTAGTGTTATTTCAGAGGCACCACTGTTGCTTCTGAATCTGCAGAAGACTGTATCATAATTATGTGTTGTTTCCTTAAAGAACAGAGAGAGTTTTGGATTGTTACAGAATGTCATTTAAATTTCTACCCTGGCTATTTGAAAAATGGACATCTGGCTGAAAGAGTAATAGTTCTGCTTTGTAAAAATAGTTATTGGCACCTCTCTGAAACTGAAAATGGGCAGCCAAACATCACATTAAATGATATTACAGAACCTGTAGTATGGAAAATGAGTCTAGGTGATGATTCTCCATGGCCATAAAAATTATAACTGACCTGAACTCATTCGAAACCATGAAGTTTATTTTGGTCCAACCTCAGAGTATAGCCACCACCATCGTGTTACCAAAAATTAAATATCTCTCTGTGTAAGGCATCCTTTTTCAAAGCACTACCCTCTCTCAAATTGGAAAGTACTGTCATGAGCTCAGGGAACTCATTCTCTCTCTGCCTGTGCAATATTTCTTCACAATGCTCGGGAGCTGGGGCATTGAGAAGGTGATGTGTTTGTTTTAGTGGCTAAACTAAGTGTATGCAACAGCTACACTGAACCTCTTGGGAATTAATTGGTGCTACCCAAGAAAGAAAGTGGTAAGGAAAAAGAAATGGATTCAATCTCCAGCTCCTTAGGGCATGGAAGGTGGATATGTGGGTGGAATCAAATGGAAAATGAATGTGTACACTGGGGAGATTCCAGAACTACCTATTGGGACAGAAAATAAAAATAAATGAACCAGGGCCACAGGAATTATCTTTGCCAAATTAAGTGAAGAAGAAGAAAAAGAAAGGGGGTGGGGAGGGATGAAGGAGGGGGAAAGGAAGGAAGAGGAGGAAAAAGGGAAAGGGGAGGAGGAATAAGAAGAAAAAATGTGTTTTTCCTCTTTCCCAGTGGAAAGATGTAACAAAAATTTTCTTTTAAATGGTATGAACTTTAACTTCTCTAAGCCAGAGACACTGCCATCGGTCAACTATGTTTATTGAGCATTCATTTTGCACCCTCTTTTAAACTGTATAATTAGCCTCAGGTGAAACCAAATACTCTGTCAGGCCCAAGAATTAAGATGTCAAAAAGTTTGACATTTCATCAAGACAAGAAGATGATAAATAAATTTCTGTACAAAAATCAGAGTAGGAAGCATGTTTTAAAATTGTTTACTCAGGACTATTTTAGGAAGTTGAGGAAGCGTGCATGTGTTTTATGTACTAGAGTGTCTTCAGAGTTGTCCCTCTTGGTCTTATATGTTAGAGATTAAGGGATCATTATCTCATATTTTAAATTAACCTTTTAAAATTTAGTTTGTTGCTCATCCAGTTTCTTCATTCATGTACTAAGCCCTTGTGTTAAGTGTTAGGGAGATACAAAGTGGAATTAGGCAGAGCCTGTGCCCTAAAGTGTTCACATTTTAATGGGGAAAACGAATGTATAAATAAACAAATTCAATCTTTGTGATAACAAAGCATAGTATATCCTTTTCACCATTCATTCTTTAAGATCGGGTTTAAAAGCAGGCATCTCTTAAACACTTCAAAAGCTTCCCTGCACTTTTGGGTATTTATCCAAAGAAATGCAAACATTCCTTCAAAGAAACATGTGAATCCATATGTTAATTTCAGCTTTATTCACAATAGCCAACATATGGAGGGAACCTGGGTGTCCATCAAGGGATGAATGGATAAAGAAGAGGTGGTACATGTATACAGTGGAATATTACTCAGCCATAAAAAAAGAATTCTTGCCATCTACAATAACATGTATGAACCTAAAGGATATTGTGCTGAGTGAAGTCAGAGAAAGACAAATGCCATATGATTTCACCTACATGCGGAATCTAAAGAACAAAATAAACAAACGAACAAAATAGAAACAAACTAATAGATATAGAGAACATTTTGATGTTGCCAGATGGAAGGGGGGTTTGGGAGGTGGTGAAAAAGGGAAAGGGATTAAGAAGTACAAATTAGTAGTTACAGAATAGTCATGGGGATATAAAGTATAGCATAAAGAATATAGTCAATAGTACTATAATAACTATTTATGTGTTAGATGGCACTAGATTTGTTGGGGTGATCACTTCATAAATTATATAAATGTCTAATCACTATGTTGTATACCTGAAACTGATATAATATTGTATACCAACTGTAAGTAAAAAATAAAAGCAATGTTACAAAAAAAAAAGCTTCCCCGACACAGGTGGAATCACTCATCCTCATACCCTTTTGCTTTCCATAGTACCTTGTCTTTTTTTTAGCAGAACACAGATTTAGCATTATGGATTATGGTTAATTACATATATACATGAATCCTGGGCAGACTGTGAGCAGTCTGAGATCAGACAGGGGCCAGATATCATTTATTCTGTATTCCAGATGCTTACCATAGTATTTGGCATGCTAGATATAGTCAATAGATGTTTCCTAAATGGAATTGAATTTCAGTGAGTCACTTAATTCCTAGTGTACGGGGTCATCTCTTTGACTATGTGTTCCCTCTAAAGCAGCCATACATATTTATAATAGGCCAATAAGCCTGAAAAACAACAAAAAAAATTAATCCTTTTGAAGAAAAAACCTTCAGTCAACAGTTTGTCAACATATTGCAATTGATGTCGTAGCTCTAATATTGTTTTCCTTTCAATTAATAATGAGCAGGCATTAATGGTAGTGAGGGTGTATGTGGTCACTGAGACTCAAGGGAGCTGATATTTCCTAGTTCTGACTTTAATCAAATATAAAAATTTTCCCCATGGCACTTTTTGCTATCTTATGATTTATTTTCAATCTTATTAAAATCATAATTTTGGAAAAGAGTTAATACTTCTAATTGAAAAAAATTTTTAAATAAGGTAGAAGTTTTAGAGAATTCTTTTATAAAGCAAATTGTATTGAGAATGTACTAATATTAATGCTTGTTTTACAGACTTAGAAATAATGTCTTCCATAGACAATTGTTAAGAAACTAAAAGTCTATTAAAAAGTAGCCAATTGACAAAAAGCCTTTTTTTCCTTTTTTTTTTTTTTTTTTTTTTTTCCTATTCTGACAGCTCCATAACCTCTGGCTCTCATGGTTACCAAGCAAAGTAAAATCTGGGAGCTCAGCATAGGTTTTTTCAGTTTTATTTTACCAAATAAAGGCTTTAAAAATAAAAATCAGCAATTACTACGTATTATCACAGTATTTCATAAAAGGAAAGACTTTATAACATTCAAAATATAGAAGCTCCTAATCTCCGAAGACAGACATTTAAATTGAATAAGCTTTGCTTTCAAAAAACCACTTCATGTCCTTACTATTCTTATTTTCTGCTGAGTAGTGAAAATTTTGGCATGAACTTGTAGTGTCCACTGTTCAATCTTTGAAGTTTCTGTGCCTTATTCTTCTCTTTTACTCATGTCTGTGTCATTCCATAATCCAACAAAGCCAAAGGAGCCCCTCTATGCATCATATGCCATGGTCAGAACGCTTATCTTCTATGTCCTCACAGCTGTATGGAAGCAATCTGCTGCATACAGAAAGATGAGGTCTCAGTAAACAATAGTTCCATTGCATGGATTCAAACTAAATAAAAATCACCACAAAAGCTGATAATTTTAACAAAGATTTCATGAATTAAAAATTAAACCCATAGCATTATCAGTCTGTTCAATGTAAAAACTGACAGAATTTTTTTTTTTAAATCTAAGTTATAGAAATACAGTTGTACATGTGATAGCAGTGCAACATTCTAGAAGAATTAAAATAATGGAACATGTCTTACTAAAGAGATTTAATTTTCAAAATCAGCTATTGTCAAAGGCAATATCTGTACTCCGTATATTGAAAAAATTTCAAGCAGTATGAAAGACCATATGGTGAAAAGTCTCTCTCCTTCTTCTGAACCCTAGTTTCTCAAATCTCCTCCTAAGAGATAACTACAGCAAATATGGTTACCAGATTTTTGTGTATCTTTCCATAGATACTCTATAATTATGCAAAGTCATATATTCTCATTTTTTCTTTAAAAAAACAATAATACACCATAAATGTTCTTCTCTATCTTGCTTTTTTAAAATAATTTTATTATTTATTTATTTATTTATTTAGGCGAGGCAACCCTTGATTGACCTTACAGAGTGCAAGGACCTTGTCAGTTTACAATCCCTTATTTTTTTTTTTTTTTATGCCAACAACACCCAGTCTTCCTAGGTGGTCTCCCATCCAACTACTATCAAGGCCTAATCCTGCTTAGCTTCTGAGATCAGCAGAATCGGGCTTGTTCAGGGTCTATCTTACTTTTTTTAAGTTAATATTTTATCTTAGGGCTGGTCCATATTGACATCTATAAATCTACTTCCTTCTTTAACATATGTGTGGTGTTTCATTTTGTGGTTATACATAATTTATTTAACTAATTGCCTTTTAAGTTTTTTTCACAGCCCTTTGCGAATGTAAATGGTAGTACAACCAGTATCTTAGTAACTGTGTATGTGTCCTTCTATAGGGTATCTTCCTGGAAGCAGAGATGCTGAGCTCAAGAGTGTGTACCTTTCTACTAGTCTATTTTTCAATAATAGTTTAGAGATTTTTAAAAAATCCATCATACTTATCACCGTGTTGTTTGGCTCTTTGCCAGACTTGTTGATTCTAGTTCCTTTATCCCAGAGATTCTGTTGTCCATCACAATCACATGGGTTTTTGTTTGTTTGTTTGTTTTTTAAATACTGATACAAAGCTCAGAGATTCTATTTTAATCGGTGGTTCTAATGTGTAAGTGAGGTCTACTACTCAGACCCACTACCCCTTCTTGGGGCATCCTCTGTATGTCCTAGGCAGAAAGTAACCCTTAACAGTGAAGAAAGTATAATAAATTGTTTTTGAAATCTGATTGAAGAACTGTTGAATCATCTGTAAGAGAGTCAATTACTTTTATGATATTTATATGCCTTCAGGGGCAGAATAGAGGTTCCTTTCTCCTTGCTCTTAGCTCTCTCTTTCAAGTCTTAACTGGTTCACCTTAAAAAATCTTAGAGACATTGCTGAGTCCTTTGTTGCTTTATTAAATATGGACTAAAAAATCATTATTAGTAGAAGTCAGGAGCAAAATCAGGAATGAGGTAAGAGTGTATTGTGATGTGAATTCATCACTACATAGTTGTTAGAGATCTTTGGGTTTTCTCTTTTACATATGTATTTTTTTCTTTTATTATTTCTCACCCTCCTCTTTTTCGTGCTTCTGTTTGTCACTTCTTTAAGCTATATAGAAAGTCATTGCTATCAGGATCAGATTATGGCTGATAGTGGTTGATAGTCTGAATAATTCCTTAATTTTTGTGTCAATAGAGTGAAGCCATTTTGTAAGTTTCCCTGTGCTTAACATTGCAAATCACCTATCGTTATTCTTCGATAGCTATTCGTGGTAAATTCATCGGCTCCTGAGGAAGGCTGATGAAATATGTAACCCTTTGCTTTAGCTTTTCATTTACCGATGCTGGAAGCTCCAGTCAAGGCGTTTTTATAAGGCTGCTTTATAACAATTAAGCTAGCTGTAGTAGGAAATTAGTTCCAGCATGTTTTATGGGCAGCTACAATTTTAGTTCAAAGGAAGGAGCATATAATCTTGGCAATTCCAAAAAAGGAAATATTACAGGCAAATTCTGACGCATTTCCATCTCATAACTATTTGAGAAACCACTGACACCTCACATCTGTATGCTTCTTCCTATGTAATAAGTTAATAGTAGAACAATAATGGAGGAACTGGGAAGGGATGAGGGTGGAAGCTGTTCTCTGCTGGGAGTGGAATGATGTGCCCTTAGTATGATAAGCCGATTCCATTCCATTAAATCACAAATCTGTCTCTTCTCTGTGCATCCCACATGAATGGGCTGAAGAAAAATCGTGGAATTGCTAACACTTGCTGCAGCTGTCAGGAAATGATACTAATTAGTTTAATTTGCAATAACACAAGCACTTAACTCTCCAAATAATCTAAGTTGGTAAGTCAGTTTTTATATTATGACAATGACATGTTTAAGAGACTCTAGAGCGCTGCTTTTTTGACCTTTGACACACATTTCTGATAAAGAAGCACATCAAACATGTTTTGTTTCCCTTCTCCATTATTCTTTCATCTGTTTCAGTGCAAATTATTTGATAAATGAGATGGTTGGTAGCTTTATGTAACAGACAAGAAGCTGAGATCGATGTCTTAAAAAGCATACATTAGCCAAAGGGTTGTATTTGCAAAAAGAAAATATTACTTTACCACAAGGATGACAATTCTTAAATCTAAATCCCCTACAATTCATGTATGCACATTGAATTCTATTCATTTTTTTTTTCCATTCCCCTTTTTTTGGTGATTGTCAGTTTGGAAGAGGGGAACTCAACTGGTGAGTTTCACTTTCTCCTCTTATTGCATCTCCTCTCTGTTCTCAGGCACAGCGGGCTGCTACTGTTTTTGCTCTTTCCCCTGACAGCCGAATGTTTAATGTCTTTCTCTCCTTTCCCTTTTCCATACGTTTGATATCAACATCTCTTTCAGAAGCCAAAGAGGAAAAAGCTCTCGAAAACATTCGCATACATATTAAATGATCTTCATCTGGGATTTCCCAGAGTCCCTCTGATTTGGGAGTTTGCAGTTGGACGTGCTTTCTGTTTCTTTCGAGTTTTTCCTTCTTTCGTGTCATATTCATTTTCATTCCACACAAGACCCGGGGTTTGTGGCAGCCACAAAGCGCATGAACAATTCCAGACCCTAATGGAATCCTCGTCTGATTAACTGCTGAGATCCGGGAGGTAATCTGGGAGCCGGGATTCCTGCTCTCAGGTCCTGGGCTACTAATAGCTTTCTAGAGGGTTTTGTTATTTTCATTAGAGCCTCAGTTTCTCAGTCACCTTTTAATTTTTGAAAAATTTCATTACAAAGCTTAACCTCTGTCTGTGAAGCCTGGTAAGACCTTGGAAAGAAAAGTATTAGAAATTCTATTTTTATTCAAATGGGTGAAAAATTGTCTGGCTTCTTGAAGAAATTTTGTTCACAGCCACTCAGTTTTGACTTTTAAAGGAAGGGTTGGATTTGAGTTTCCTCTTCCCCTCCCAACTGTGGTTCAGAGGTAAGAGCAAAATGTTAGTTTCTTCTGGAAAATTTAATTCTAGTTAATGAGAATTAAATTTAAGATCAAGCATCAAATGGCTGTAGGATGCTGCTCTGCTATGTCTTGCTTTTTAAATCAATTTACTGGAGAAACAGGAACATGTTTTACAGTTAAATAAATCTGCAAAATTAAGGTCTCTCCAACGGGTGTATAAAGTTGATGTTAAATCTAAAAATTCATTTCAAAAATGGATCAGACCCACTTGACATGCAGGGGTGAGGGGACGGTGCAGGGAAGGGCATTAAAATCGATAATTCCAGCATTTGCCCAATTTGGAAATTCTACCTCACTGGCACTTGTATCACTGAAGCCACTACAATTAACATTCTGTCAATGTTTCCATCATAAATAAGCCTCAGTGTTGAAAGCTTTATAATTTAGTTATAAAAAGTTGCTTTCTACTAAAATTTGACAGGATAAACAAGATCCAGTTGTCTCAGAGAGGGAGATTGTTTTAAAAACATTTGGAGGTAATAAATAAAGATCAATATATTATGAAATGAGAATCAGAAGTTTTATATCATATTCTTTTAGTGGTCTAAACAGTGACATGTTTAGATAAATCCAAAATAAAATTTTAGAAAGAATTCATTTATCCACTGGTAACTGCTGAATAAACGCGTTTCCAGTGCCCTTCTCCCACCCCCAGCATTTGGGGGCATCTTAGCTTATATTTAGCAATATAGAGAAATATAGACTATGATTTATAGGCATTACACACACACACACACACACACACACACACACACACACACACACACACACACACTGTGGATAAAAAAGTGGTGAGGCTTCCCTTCCTCCCCTTGCTCTAACCTGATTTTGCTTTTTTGTTGTTTTTTTTTTCCCCAAACATTTTAAGTAATTAATACCAAGGTCCTAGGTTACCAATTTGTCGCTCAGCCTAAAAGTAAATCCCTAGTTTACTAGATTTAGCTAAAATAATATTAGCATAGAAAACTTTTAAATAAATGACTGGGCAGCAGGAGTCCAGGAATCTAACTGGGGTCCTGTCATTTAATCTCTGTGGAGACTTTAGTTTTCTCAAGTGCACAATGTGACTGTTGACATTCTAGTTCTTTGTTCCTATTAGCATGATTTTGTCATTTTAGGTGGAAAGGGGGTGAAGGCTCAGAGTTCCCTCATAACACTTTGCAAATGCCTTCTGCTGAATTAACAGAACCTGTGACTTTCAAAATGATTTGGAGGAGGGGTTTTCTCTCTTAGAGCCCCCAAGCTTTATAGGGAATACTCTGGGTTTTAGTCACATGTATAGCTATAATGATTGGAAAAAAACAATGCCTGTGTAAATTGTATATTTTATAAAGCACTTCTGAATATACAATTTTGTTCAATTCTCACAAAGCACCTAGGATATAGGCATTGTCTCCATTATAGAGACAACACACACACACACACACACACACACACACACACACACACACACAAAACAGATGCGCTAGATTCAATTGTTTAGTCAAAGTGGTAAGTGCTGGGGCATTCTGGAACTGAATTTGGTCCTCTTTTAGTAATTTATTTCTGCTCCCTACCTTTAATTTCACTGAGGAGAGCTCTTTTGAAAGTCAATGAAACTTTTCAAAAAATATCTAAAGGCATGAGAGGACACATCCCTATGTGTATGCATGTTCACATGCGAGCAGGTGCTTTTATTTTTGTCCTGCGGCTATGATATTCTTCTAAGAGCTAGCAACACATCCTTGTGCTCCACCTCTGCGGCTCAGCCCCAATCAACACTGAGATGTTCAAATTAACGTTCAGCTACAGGCCTATTTAATTCTAGGTACCAGGAGGCTTATATCGCCTCTCCAAAGCAGCCTAGAAATACAGAAGTTCTCAAATCCTTATAGGTGAGTGAGCCTTTTTGCCATTACTTGGGCCCAGACTCTCATTTCCAGAAGAAGAAACAAAAATCCCCCAAACCTGAGAATTCACCTAGCTGACTGGTAGAAGAGCTGGGACCAGAACCTGACTCCAGTGTTGAACCCAGTGTCATTCCTATGATTCCACAACAATCTCACTGTCTTCACTGAAGAACACAATCAGATCTTTGCAGAGAGAGCCACGGAGTCTCTCTGTAAATGAGCAGAGTAAGTACTCATTTAAGCCCTAGCTAGGGCACCTAAGACAGGCACATACAGTTGTGCTTTATGAAGCTGTCTCTACTTCTCAGTTCTTCACATACTATATGCATTCATCCCCCATGAGCACCCCTCTATTTTCCTTAGCATCATCCCCCTTTATCCCCACGTTCTACACTTTTTCCCTGTTTCCTTCCATCCCACTCCCCACTTATACACGTATGTGACATAATGACCACTTACTAACATTTGCAAATCTTACTTAGTTCTTTAAGCTTATATACATATAATTCTCAATGCTCTGATCTCTAAAACATGAAAGAAATTCAACCTTTAATTCAAAACAGCTGATTAAGGGTTCCTAGTGTTCAGAACAAACAACAAAAAAAGCTCTCTGTTTCATCTATGGTACCCAAACTGACAAAAAAGATGGGTTACATGACTTGCTCAGATTACAGTAGGACAAAGAGAGGAATGGAGTAGGGGAATAGAATGGGGGAATGGAGACCGAAGAGCCATCTTTCTAGTGTGAATAAAGCAGTAACACTATCCAGAATGCAAGATAGGCCTCAGTATTTCTAGTCAAATAATCAAGGTCTTGACTTTAGAGAGAAACAAAAAAGAACAATACATTCCCTTACCAGAAATATTCAGCAGTTTTGCATCATAAATCAGTTGTTTGGAACCAGAAAAACCTAGCTATTATCCTCTCTTATTACAACAGCAACCACAGTAGTGCAGTGAAACTGACATTTTGGTCTTCTCTGGGGGGCAAGACCAGACCTGCTGGGAATGGTACCCACAGTGGACAACATTCTGGTTTTGCTCCTTAAATCCATTATTATTCAGAACCTGCTGTAATCCAGATAACATCCCTTGTTTCTGAAATGTATCACTTGCCTTTGTGATTTCGTCTACACTTCAATAAACAGAATTCAAAGATTCTGAGGAATTAAAGAAGGTCTTGGGACCAGACAAATAAATTGAAGAAAATAAATGAAGTGTTGATTACATATACTCATTCAAAATACAGGGCTATTAGGCAGCGTGCATGTAACATATGAAATATCCACTGGGCAGAGAAATCTCAATGCCATCTTAACATCCTTGGGTCCCTGAGTTGCACTGCATTTACCAAGCTCTCTCTGGGAAAACAATGTGGATAGGGTGACTGTTAGAAGGAACAGAGTTTATTTCTTACCTTCAGAATCTAGATCACTCCCAGGAAATTTACCACAATGGAGCCCCTGGCAATTGGAACTATATAGCCTATGACCTGAACTTTCGGTCAGGAAAATGCAATAGAAAAAATAAGGAATGGCTTCTGTTGGCTTGTGGGGCTGTGGTAAAACTATGCTATGCATCTCTATGAGATGAAAACTCAGTTTGGGTATTGTAGTTACTCTCGACATATACCCTAGGGGTTCTTTAATAGTTTCAATTAAGCAACTTAATGGTGCTCACTTCTTCCAAAGCAGAAGCCACTTTGTATATTGAGGTACACAGGTGATCTCTATCTGTCACTCTTCCTCTTTTACAAAGACCAGCTTTAAGGCTAAATGTGTTTGTTTGAAATGCCTCCTCTCCTGCCCCCCCCCCAAGTCACCAGGCCTGCTCACTGTAACCAGTAATTTAGAAACAATAAGAACACTTTTCAGTAGAATTATAATGCGGTTGTCTGATACCCAGAATGCCCCCCTTGTCAAAGCTTCACTTATAATCAACATGAGAAATGAAGGGTGAGTTGGCAGTGGCCTTGGAGAAAGGGGTGGGTAGAAGGGTGAGTTTGTGCCACATCAGTGCCTGTCTGATGGAACTTTATTTTTTCCCCCCTTGAACACATCAATACAGAATTATTCTAATCTAGGCACTCCACTCCCCCACAACCTCCCAGCTTGGATTGCTGTCACCTTTCCTGGCACAAGAAATCAGTAACAGATGTGCCAGGCCTTGAGTAAGAAAACAAAGATCATCGGGTACTTTGTAATATGCTCAAAACTTATCCTGGAGCTTACGTACAATTAAATTAAACTATGTCAGGATTCATGCTTCAGCAGAGTCCAACATATTGGAAAATTCCATATTTTGGTTTTAATAAGTAAAATTTTAAAATGTCCCTTGAACTAACTCACAATGGCTAGATTTATTCTATATCTATTATTACTGATTAAAACTCCTAGTATTGATTAACTACTGCTATTTCAATAAAATATATATTAAGTTGAGACAAAAGCACTCAGATTTTTATCTGCAGAGGTCTGAAGGTTGTTGTTTTCTCTTTAAGTGTCTTTCATTAGATACATGAAGGACAACCTTACTTAGATTATGAGAGTCCAAGTGCTGGGAGAAGCTGGAAGCTGTCAGCAGGTGTTAGGTTACTCTTGTACAACAGGGTTTATTCCCACCTGGAGTGCTACATGCAGTTCTGGTCACTACATCTCAAGAAATGCAAAACAGACTGTAAATTTATCCATAGAGGGATATGGAAAATAATCCTGGGTTTTAAGGGGTTTCTATGTTGAGATTAAACTGTAAAAGTAGCACATTTCTCTCTGGTTAAATGAAAGCTGATCAAAGTTAAATCATGAAAGGTGTCAATACCCATTTATCTAAGCTCTGATTACCAGGTCTAAGAAAAGAATAGTTTAAATCAAGTAAAAAGAAGTTCAAGTTTCATAGTATTCTTAAAAACTTTGTTACCTCCAAGACTGAAGAAACCAATTTACTGAGTTAGATGGGATCACAGACGTCAACTTTAATTGGTCGGGAGGGGAAGATGGGGCTACCTGGGGGATGTCTTTTAAATTTTCTCATGTGATCTCATGAGGCTGGTCATCACCCCTGGCACCTCTATCTACTGGAAATGCATAAAAAGTCTGATCCAGGATGGTAGCCCCTTTATTCCTATGACTTTGAGGAGAAAGGAAGAATCGTATAATTTCACTGAGCTTTCAGGCTACTATAGTAAGGAGGCTTTTGGGGGCTCACTTTTTCTAGAGGAAATAGAAATCGTCACAATACACCATGTGACACAGTATTGTTACGTTGGCTATTATTATTTCTCTCAAAAAAAGGAATGATGCTCAGGTCTGAAAAAATCTCCTAGTAATACCTTCTATATAAATGCAAGAATTGTAGAAAATGCATAAGAGCCAAAATAAAATAAAAGCTTTGGTGCCATTTTCTTTGCCTTAGTCACTGGAAGCCTATAGATCATTAATGTGAATTAAAAACAACAAAGGTTAAAGTGCATTGTAAGGCATGTTCAAGAATAACATAAGCCTTGCTGTTTGAATGCCATTTAGGGTATTTTGTCAAATGGGGCATTCAGGGCTTATCCTAAGGGGACAGAAAGGCAGTAATTCCGAGTATCTCCATTAAAGATGGCTTTGACTGCTGCCACTGCTGTGGGAGAAGAGTGACAGTGTTCCCGGGGTCTACCCAGTCCCAGTGCTCTCCAGCCAGGCTTCTGGAGATGGGGAAAAATTGAACATAAATATCACCATGGCCTCCCCTTCTTGAGGTTCTTTTTTATACCAAAAAAGAACCCGGGATTGGTCACTGTCACTATAGCTATTCAGGCTCACAAGCTGAGGGAAAAACACAACTTTTAATGACTTGTCTAGTTCCTGGAAGAGCCTGATGCCCACATCTTCCCCTGAAAGAAAGACGCTCTTTATAACAGGAAGACCATGAGTAAATGAGAAGGAAAACAGATAAGGGGTGGGAGATTAGGAGGAAAGCAATTTGTCCATCTTTCCCCCACCATTTTATGGAGGAAAGGGAAGTATCATTTAAACAAGTGAAACCAAAAAAAGAATTTTTTTTTCTTTTGGCTTTGAACTTTGTGATGTCATTTGGCATGGTACTGGTACCTTGTGCCCTGCTGAATTAAGGATTTTATTTTGTGAAGGTATCGACAGAGGCTCTGAATGTCTTATTTTAGAAAAGCGATAAAACTTGGTTTCATCAGTATTAGGGTCTCTCTGACTCTCAAACACCTGACCCAATTCCATCGCCATTCCAGTGGGCTGCCTCTCAGTTATGTGAAGTTGGAAACCTAGGCCTCTTTTGACAATTGCTAGGGAGCGGGGGAGGGGAAGTGGTCCATAAAGAGATTTTTCCCCGCTAAATGTTAACTAAAAGTACCTTATCTCTGCTGCTGCCCTAACTACCTCACTAATTCTGGTAGCAAAGTCATGCTGTTAAGAAAATAGCTGATTTAAACAAAGCAGGAGTATTTTTAGAACAATAAAAAAAAACTATTCATGATATCTAATTATGCAAACTGTGAACAAGAAGATGCTGGTCTTGCATTAGCTGAGACTTGACTCTTGTTATAATTTGCTCTTTTTTTCACAGCAGAAAGCGGTTCTTTTTTGTCGCTGTACTGCCTTAGCGTGGCTTGGTGCTTTTGGCAGACACAGTGCAGGTCACCGCAAAGTGTCTCTGTTGCTGAGGTAGACTGCAGTTAGGGAGCGTGGCAGGATAATGCATTGTAATGCAGATTACGGTGGTTTGCTGCTGCGTGATTCACAGATATGATTGCATCTAATTTCAGAAATAAGTGGAACCGTCTGCTCTTTTGTGTCAGCTGGAAAGCTGTTCGACAGCATTCAAATGACTGCTGCCTTTGCCACCTAGAAAGAGAGAAAAGACACCCACCCATATCACAGCAGTAACTTTCCTCATTGTACCCCTCAAATTCAGCACCATATTGGTTGTTATAAGAATTGTAGTTCTTTTATCTTTTCTCTGAAAAACAATATGGTCTGCTGTTTTGGGGGGAGTGGGTATATTTTGTTTTATTAAATTTTCTCATCTCTTCCTCTTGGAGAAGGACCATGCTAACTGTTCACTTCCTCTACTCTTTCCTGTGGGTCTGTAAGGATGCTTTTCTGACGCTGTGAAGAAAACATCTCTGCGTAAACCCTCCAGTGAAAAGTTCCGAAGGAGTGACTTTGCATCTCGATATTTGGTTACTCTTTGGAGGTCTGTGGATAACTAGAGACTTTGCAACTGAGAAATAATCACCCTTTTGATTATTAGTCAGATCCATTTAGGTTGGTGACTTTTATCAATCTGTAGGTTTTTGTTTAACTTTTTAGCTCCCTGGACTCCACTTCCAAGGGAGATGGTTCTCCAAAAGCAGACGAATCATGCACGCACTTTTCCTCTTCTTTGACCACACACAGTCCTCTCCCCTCATGAAATCAGCCTCCCCAGTTTGAATTTGCATCCCCCTAATTATGTGCTTTCTCAAATGTTTGTTTTCCATTGCTCTAACTTCGGTTTTGCATATCACTCTAAAAAAGCCCACAGAAACAAGTTAACTATACTTTTCATTCCAAACAGAATTTAAACCTAGGTAACAAACCCTTTGGCAGGAAAACAGTGGGATTTCCCAATGAGCCACATGAACGCAGAAGATGTCGGAAGCCAGCAGAGTCACTAGGGACCCAGAGAGCACAGAGGTTAACGTGAGGGGACATCAGCCAAAGGTCTGTGGAGAAGCGATCCACTACTTAACACTGACACAATTTAGTCTGGACTCTTTATATGACAAAACCAATCACAGGCATCTTTCCTGTCTTATTTGACACTTAGAAAAATCTAAAGCTGCATATAAGCTCAAGATTAAGGATGTGGAAGCAGAAGGGAAAAATTTTTAACAGGGGCACCTCCTTCAGCCTGACTCACTCTTCATAGAGGCTAATCTTATTTCCCCAAGCTGGGGGTTTTATGATGGTAGGCCTTTATTTGACCCACACTAAATATGAATCTATGTAACAATGAGCTCTTGTAAGTGAAGTTATTGTATGACTATTTTCTAGTATGATGTTTAGGCATTATCCTGTATCTGATTTTTAAGATTTATTTAAGTGGCATGTCATTTGGGTAGGTGAGAGTATAACATAGTACAATTCACATAAAATTCTACCAGATTTTTTTTAGATGCAGTTGTTCATGCTGTAAACTCTGAAACTGTCTGATGCCTGGGTCATTTGTACAGCTATCTTCACTGATCTTCACAGTAAAGAACAAAAGGACTGAGGCTGTGGAGCTGAGCCAGAACTTTTGGTAGTATGTCATGAGAGATTCCTAGCCCAGCACAATGACTTATCAGAAAGCTCCTGACAGCATCTTGACTGGCCAAGATGGAAGTCCCGGGACCCCTCTGCACTCACACTCTAGGCTCTCTACTGTGGGAACAACACAATTATTCCATTTGATGCATAGAGGGGAGAAGCAGCTTATTTGGGAAAAACATACTTTTCAAAGAACAGGCAATTTGGTTCCCTTTATATTTTGAAACTAATTATAACAGTAAAATATCTGTTTCTCTGATTATACTTCAGAGGAAAACAGTGTAACCTAGAAGTAGTTGGAGAAAGGTGTAACTCCCACAAGACACCTTCTTCCCCCTTCACTTTGTAGATCCACCTAGTTTGAGGCATAAAGCAAGGAGAAAAGCCATATGGCCAGGAGTGTGGGGAAAAATCAGTTCCAGCATTTCAGATCCTTAATTTCATTTTTAAAAAGCATAAACTAACTCTTTCTGTAGACACAATATGAAAAAAAACGATTATGTATTAACCCAGTGATATGGCTTTACTGCAATGTGCAGGTAGAGCCAAGAAGGTAAATGGGATGAGAAACGATGGCACTTTGAATTGGGAGCTAAGAAACTTGGGTTCCCTGCTGGCACTAGTTACCCAGGGAAGGCCTGAATTATACCGTCTGTAAAGTGGGCATTTATTCCACCATCCTTCACAGAGTTATGAAAATTAAGGAGTGTCTCTAAAAGTGCTTAAAAATTTGTAGATTTTAACCTACTGCACACCGCTGGGCCCAGCACACACAGCTGGGATTTTAAAGTGGAAAGGACACCAGCAAGGCCATTCTAGTGGGACAAGGTCTTCAATTCCACGGCAACCCTCAGAGGAATAAGAACGTTATAACCTGTGGAAGTGCACTTTGTCGCTGACTCCAATAAAATTGCCCATGTTACAAAGGAGTCTTTCTGTGGTAAACATAGAGCAGGAGGATGGACAGGTGTGTCCTTGTCTCCTTCCTTGCTACATGGAGGGGCAGCCTTCTTATGAGCACAACCAGGCCTGAGCCTGCATGCACAGGAGCATCCTCACGTGACACGAGGTGTTGCCCTCCATACGTGAGAGAGAAATAGCACAGCCCTTAGTGAAGACTTCATGCAGTCTTTTTGTCTGATCGGCAGAAGCCTTTCTAAAAAAAATTTGAAGTCATATTCTTAATCCAATCATATAAAACACACACCCCCATACCACATTTCTGCCACCACAGTTTTCTTCCAAAAATTAGTGGAACGAGAAAGAAAGAAGGATTGAGCAGAGATGGAGGAAGACAGCAGAGTAATAACAAGATAAAAGAGGAGCAAACAGAGCCACAAACACAATACATGGCTAAGTAGTGAGGGGCTGTCACCTCTGCTGTTTTAGTATGGGGGAACACTGGAAGAGAGAGGCCCAGAGGCTGCTTTCTTCATTCTCACTGCCTGCAGGCTCCTGGCTCTACCTAGGCAGTCAAATGAGTTCTCCAGTATACCTCTATCCTCTCTTTACACCCTAGGACTCCTGGGAGAAGTGGGGGTAGGAGACCACTTCTGAGTTCACACTTCCCTGCCTCTTCCTGTGCCTGGCTGAGACCACATGCCAGAGTTACTTAGGAAAAGAGATGATGATCCCCTGTCATTGTTTTTGAGTAATAAATGGGCAATTACTAAGCTCTTCTGGAAACTCCTGTCTTCTCAGAGCCCTAATGGAGCATTTGATTCCGAGTATTGGGAACGTAAATAGCAGTGAGGGCGCCCACATATTTCAAAGGCTGTAGAAATTATATTGCACAACTCAAACCACCAGAAGTTAAATAGCCTTCTGAAAGGATACTGCTGGGATATTTTTCATCACTTTTACAATATTTTTTTTCCTTGCTGTCATTTAAAATAGGTCCTTGGAAACTTGAAACTTAAATCTGTTTCCTTACCAAAAGTTTTCCTTTCAGCATGCACACACACACATATAACTGCTTTATTATTTTAGGATCACTCATGGACTGGTGGCACTGATTTTTTTTTTAATCAAAAAAACACATAAAAGCTTTCTCTCCACATATTTTCCCCACACACGCTGCGTTTCACAATGGTAAATTAAAGCCACGTAGACAAAAAAAAAAAAAAAAAGAAAAGAAAAAAGAAAAAAAAAGAAAGATATCCTCATTTACTATATAGAAACAAGGGTGATGGGCATAGGCCTCTTTCCAGATAAGTATCCATTATCATTATTTCAATTTTTTTTTTGGTATTTTTGAAAAATTTAATTTTGTAAACCAAATACACCAAAAATAATTATATTAGGTGCAAGGTTTATGAAATGTTTATAGCTAGAGCTCATAGCAAAAACAACCTTCACACTCTGAGTAAGAAGGCCAGCAAGTAAATCTGATTTTCATAATAGCTTAGATTCACATACATTGGTGAAAGTCTATGAAAATATGCTTTGTATTAGCTCTAACTTTATATTCAGTGTTTCTTTTAAAAATTTAATTGCATTTCCCATTGTTTCTATTGCATTCTTATAACACAATTTGTGTTCCCTTTGGTAGCTAAAATTACACCTGTAACTGTCCAAAACTATTAGTAAAGTCAGCTTAGCCTGTGGGATAAAGTATCTGTCTTGTATTTCAGACAGATTGTGTTCCAACACCATTGTGGTCAGGTTTTTATTAAAAATTCTTCATATTTCTTTTCTCTCAGTGCCAAACAGATCGCTACATTTTCAACACTTAATCATCTTCATCATCTAAAAATATTTCCACATTAAATGAAAATATTTAAACTTCTTTTTGATGCAGCAAAACTTAGAACACTGTACGAAGTCTGGTTTTCATAAAGTTTTGCAAAAGGGTAGTGTGTGTATAGGAGCGACTCTGTTCTATTGTAAATAATTGACAAGGCCAACTCCAGGAGAAATGCGATGGTTAGCAGTGGAATGATTCTTTCTCTGAGATTTCAGGTGGGCCTACTTCAGCAGGGAAATTTGTTCCCTTTTTCTGAGAAATGTCTTTGAAGTTAGCACTGCTGATGTAGAATTGTGGCTGCCTTAAGTAAAGATACTTCCCCCGACGTCAAGGAACCTTTCAAGCTCATTCATGGGAGGGGGGAAGTGCACCAAGATTTTGACCTCTTTCCCACATGGCACCAAGCAAAATCCTTAATTACTTGCTGCTGTTAACAATTAGGGTTGAATCAGTAGAACAGAAACCTATCTGAGTATTTAAAACAAAAATTTTAATACAGGACATCGGTTACGCTGGTGCTACAAGAGGGCATTAAGCCAATGAGGGACAGCTAGGAAACCCCAAGATTAGCAACAGCAGAAAGGCATGGCCTGTCCTAGGTTGAAAAGACAGAGGAGGAGGTGAAGTTACAGACAGCCAGGCAGGAGATAGTCACTGGCTGAGACATCACCTGAGACAGAAAGGAAGCAGATAGCCTGGCTCCTGGACCAGAGCTGGAAAGGCCCTCACCTGGGTCTGCATTTCCACACATCGGGGCCCCTCTCAGCCTCCTCCAGTAGTGAGCTTTCCACCCTCGCCACAGAGTGAGAATGTTTGAGATTACAGGGAGGTACCTTTGGCCTCAGGGCCTGTGCACCTACTTCTATGCCACATTGGGACTCTTTGTCCCAATGGCTGAGCCCAAGCCTAGGGACTGTGAAGGCCACTGGCTCCCACTTGCAGTGGGCCACACCTCCAGGATGCATTCTAGAAGGCCAACAGCCCAGAGGTGACCAAGAACAAAATATTTGGGATGAAGCGAATGGAGTTTGGACATATGGACAGAGATGTCTGCATGTATGTGTGAAAGATCACAAGAAGTGAATGGCAGGCCAGAGGCCAGGCCAAAGTGAGGGCCAGGCCTGGGGTGGAGATAGGGGTGTGGACCAAGGCCAGCTCTTCCTGTGCCACCGTGTCTAGGCATGGAAGACCTGGAGTCCAAGAATTTTAACTCCAACTAGCCTTCAAAGTCAATGTGCAGGTATAGTTGATGAGGTAGGAGGAGAGAATGTGTTTTGTTTAACAGTTTGTTGGCTTGCTTTATAACTCTTTATATTAAGACACATGGTATGGGGGCCTCCACTTGACCTTTTTTTATCTTGGACTCTGCAAATGTTAGGGGTGGACCTAGGGAAGGAAGTTGTATCTTGGCTTCTCCTTTTCTCTCCTCTTACAATATCTGCCCAGCGACGGTCACTGCCAACCCTGATGATACAGACTCCTTCCAATAAAAAGCAGAACAGAGAAGGGTAAGAAAAGGACCTGAGAGCAGACAGGCTCAGGGCTGGGACACACCCCCACTCCCCCAGTGTGGGCTGAGAGACTCTCAGGCCAAAACTGCATGTCCCTTTTATGCTAGGTTATGAGTCTATTATTTAAAGCAAAGTTTAAATTTATGTCTTACTCAGTTTTTTCCTTTCTCAGCTTTTTCTCTTCCTTCCTTCTTCCCAACCTCCTTTAAAGTGCAAAAACGCCTGTGAGGGGTGGCAGATTAAACCCCTAGCACTTTAATGTGAATGAATCTGTTAAATATTTTTCTAGGTCTGGAAAGCTTGAGGGAACAGGCTGTTTATGAAGGCATAGGAAGGAGTAGAATGACCATCTGGTGACTTTCTGCTAAAGTCATCTTGTAAAAATATGTAAATTATAAGGTACAAATAGTCAATGACAATATCAGCTTTGCGAAGCAAATGGGACATTAGTTAAGATGAAAACCAAGCTGGACTTCAGTCCAAGTTCTGATATACCTATGTGACTGAGCAAATGTATTTAACATCTCTGTGCCTCAGTGTTCTCATCTGTAAAATAGGGATGATAAAAAAAAAAAAAAAAAAAAAGAACCTTTCAGGGTTAAAGGGAAATTAAGTGAGCTAAGTATGTAAGGTGCTCGGCACAGTGCCTGCCTAACACATAGCAATCCTCAATACCAGCTATTTAGATTATGTTGTAGGCTGAATAATGACTCTCCAAAGATGCCCATGTCTTAATCCCCAGAACCTGTGAATATGTTACCTTAAATGGTAAAAGGAATTTTGCAGCTGTGTTTAAGTTAAGGTTTTTTTTTTGAGAAGGGCAGATTATTTTGGATATCTGGGTCTACCCAATGTAATCACAAGGGTGCTTATATGAGGGAGACAGAAGGGTCAGAGTTAGTATTAGCAAATGTGACAATGGAAACAAGAGGTTGGAGTGAGACAAGGAAGGAACCACAGGCCAAGGTATGCAGGCAGCTTCTAGAAGCTGAAAATGGCCAGAAAACTGACCCTTCCCTGAAGCTTCTAGAAGGAACAGAGTCTCACTGAAACCTTGATTTTAGACTTTGATCTCTAGACAATGAAAGAATAAATTTGTGCTGTTTTAAGCAAGTAAGTGTGTGGTAATTTGTTGTCTTTAGTAGCAAGAGGATACTAATATAGATGGTCTGGAAGTAGGTGGCTGCATAAAGGACTTAGACATGTGCCTGGGAAGAGGGAAAATTCAGTTTGTTTTATTTTAAACCTCTAAATCTGGGAACAAGTTAAGAATGGCAGAGAGAGAGAAATTCATGTGGTACAAGCCCTAAGATGACAAAGAATCTTCTTGTACACAGGTGTTTGAGAAACGGATATTCTCTAATAAAAAAACCCAATTATAGGAGATTTAGGGTGAGATCCAGCTTTCTTTTCTCAGTGGATAATTTTTGGTATAAATGTCTTGTACCTTGCTGTGGGTCCCCTCTATGGATGTACATAGGAACAGTGAGTAACAGGAGACTGGCAGCCTGGGGGAGAAAGATTCCAAAAGGCTGCTAACTCACCCAGGCTAACATAATATTTTGCATATTTTGTGGTAGGAGATCAAAAAAAAATTTTAATAGATTTGATTTTTCCCTTATTTTATTCTTCTGTAGAATTTAAAGCTTCTTGTCTTTAATTCAACATCCATCTAGCAATCACATATTCAATACCTACTCTGAGACCCGTGCTGGGCAAAATGCAGGGAAACAGAGATGAATGACAAAGGAAACAGCATGAGGAGAAAACTTACGGCCCAGGGGAAGAGGCAGATGAGTAACATGTAATTACAATAAAATATGATATGAACTGCAAAATACAAACGAACATAGTACTCACTTTAAGAAGTTAAGAAATACTTCTAAGCAGAAGCACTTTATCCAGGAAGTGGAAATTTACCAAGTGAAAAGTGCTGGGGAGAAAACATGTGCAAAGTAACAAAGTCTTGAAGTATATGATGTTTCAAAGAAGAGTTAGAATTAGAAGTGAGTTAGGGAAAGAGGAAAGTTAAAAATAGAAAGCTAGTAAGGGTTAGATTATGAAAGGTCTTATCTACCATACCATGAAGGCTAGATAGAGCAGCAGAAATAGAAGAGGCTGAAGAGGAGATGGATCTTTGTTTGATTCTTTGATTGACTCTTAGGTCTGATTTTGCCATTCATTAGCTGTGTGATATTGGGCTAATTATTTAACTTCATTTTTCTCATTTATAAAAGACAAATGACCAATAAACACATGGAAAGCTGTTTCTTTGTGAAAATATAATTTAAACAATGAGATTTCTCTGCCCTCAACCCAATAGGTTGACAAAAGTTAAAATGATTGAAAAGATTTGATGAGGGAAATGGACACTCTTCAACATTTTTGTTGGGGCTATAAATCATTGCGACTTACTTGGAAATACTTTGGAAATATCTAGATTTTTTAAATATTCCCCTAGATTTCCTACACTTCACCCCAATTACTGCACTATCTCTCGTGGTTTTCCTCCCCTACACCCACACTTCTGAAATAGCTCCTTTATACCTGAATTCTCCTTCATTTATCCTAATTTGAACATGCCAGGAAACTCTCTCATGGACACTGACTGAATCAGTCCTTAAAGCACTTGGCCACATGATAGATTCTTAGTGCATTCAGATCTGAAGAACTAAGGCTTCTTCCACTAAGGATCTTGGGCTGCATTTTGAACCTTCCTGGGAATTCCCAAGTTTCTTCACGCAAGAGTCTGGCTTGAGCTGCATTGCTGTCTGGAGTGATGACTCTGATGGCAAGGAAAAAGGACTTTCACATGGAAGAGGAAGAAAGGAGAGTGACTTAACCATTGGGCCGGGATCTGAAGATCTTCCTGAGGGAGCCTCTTAGATATGATGTGTGCTTGGTATGGTGTGGAACAGTTAAGGGTGTCTCTTGGTTCTGTGGCTCAAAAGAATGGTGGATAACTTCACTCTTAACTGAAAATGGGAATCAGGAAGAAGAGGAAGAAGGAAGAAATGCAGAGGCAGAAATCTTAAGGAGCAGATAGGAGCTCACTGTTTTTCTCTCGCCTTTTATTACTTTGTGAGAAGAGGAAATGAGGGGGAGGATGTGAGAAGAAAACAAATAGACATCAGCAAACTCAAAGAATTGCAGTGAGGGAATGTAGAGAGAAGACCAGACATATAGCCTCCTGTCATTGCACATGAACGTCTCCTATTTCTGTGTATTGATGATGATGAAACTGCACAGCCAGCCCGGGCTTCTTCCTGAGATTCAGCTACATACTAAACATTTCCACTCAGATGTCTCAAAGGCACCTCAAATTCAAAATGTCCTACCCTGAGCTCATCACATACCCCCAAACTTGGTTCACCTCTGTGTTTCCAGAGTGGTTAACAGCACCAACATCCATCCAGTTGTCCGGGCCAGGAACATAGGAGTGATTTTGACACTCCACCTACCCTGTTCACTCTAGTCAATTACTAGGTCATCTTGATTCTATCTCCTAACATCTTTAACAACTCTCACTCCCCTCTACTCCTCCTTGCATATCCTAGTTTGGCCTCTAGAACCTCTCCATTGAACCATTGCTATAGCCTCTAACTAATATCTTCACTTTGTTACTTTTGAGTCCATTTTTCACATTGCTGTCAGAATAATCCATCTAAAAGGCAAATGGTAGTATTCATTACCTAACTGAATGCTTCGATGGCTTCCTTTTGTTCTAGCCTAAAGACTAAACTTTCTTAGTGCCAACAATTGTTCATCTCCAGCCTCATAAAGCAAATAATAGTGAAGCCTATCCTGAAAGACTGCTGCATTCAGATCCTGTCTGCACTTCCTAGGCATGTGATCCTGTGGCCTTGATCTCCCCATCTTTAAAATGGGGATAATAATAGCAGTGACTTCTCAATTGTTGTGAGATGCATATTATACTCAGTCAGTGTTGGTTATTATGTCTCCAGCTTCATTTCTCACCACCTTTCTTTCCTCTGCATGAGTCACACTGAACTCTGTTCTGTTTTCTCAACTGAACCCTTGGGTATACCATTTCCTCTACCTATACACTCACTATCTCCTCTTAATCTTTTATTTGTCATTAAGAGCTTATATGGCTTTTCTTCCTCTTCTCAGACTAAAAGCTCTGCTAGAAGGTCCCCCTTTCCATCCTAGTACACACTAGGTCCTTATTAAATAACTAATGGTGGAATGAATGAATTGCATTTATCACACTTTATGGAAATTTCTTTTTTCATACATTCCCCCACTGTAGGACAAAATGTGTATAAAGGTTACCTAGTTCGCTGTAGAATCCTGGTATCTGATAGAGGAAATGGCACATAGTAGGAGTTAAGTAAGTACATGTTGAAGGAATGAATACATTTGCCATCCTAGATAAGTACAGGCTTTTGAAATCTACTTATACACTCAAATAGATCTATTATGAATCATAAAATTTTGCAAATTTTGCCAATTTATATTAGAGTTCTTTTTAATTTCATCATATTCTCTCCAAGTTACTTACTCTTCCAATACTGATCCTTTAATTATCATAGGTGTTGGATGATTTTGAACTCTAGGGATTTATTTACTCTATATTATGTAGCAAAATGTTTTTTTTGTTTGCTTGTTTGTTTTTGGTGAACTTTAGACCTCTTTGATTTTGCCGATTGATTAGACTATATCAGGTTTTTATAGGTACAGTAGTCTCCCCTTATCCGCAGTTCTGCTTTCCATGGTTTTAGTTACCCGCAGTCAACTGAGGCCTGAAAATGTTAAATGGAAAATTCTAGATATAAACAATTCATAAGTTTTAAATTGCCCCCATTCTGACCATGATGAAATCTCTTGCTGTCCTGCTTCATCCTGCCTGAGACATGATTCAGCCCTTTGTCCAGCATATCCACACTTTATATTCTACCTACCTATTAGTCACTAGTAGCTGTCTCAGTTATCAGAGAGAGAGTGACCACATTTGCATAACTTTTATTATGTATACTGTCATAATTGCTCTATTTTATTAGTTGTATTGTTATTAACCCTTTACTATGCCTAATTTATAAATTAAACTTTATCATAGGTATGTATGAATAGGAAAATACGTAGTATAAATATGGTTCGATATGATCTGTGGTTTCAGGCATCCACTGAGGGTTTTAGAAAGCATCCCCCCTCGGGTAAGGGAGGACTACTGTATCCAAAAATGACAAGTTAAAAGCAAGCCATCAGTCCAACATCTTTAATATATAATTTCAAGTAAACAAAAATATTTCAATTATTCCCTCTCCTTCAATCACTTTATTAATATTAGTGAAACTGCTTTTTAAGTAAACACCAACTTTACTCTTACAGACAGCATGATACTTTTTATTGAATTTTAATAAAACATTGATTAACTGTAATCCAAACCCTCCATTATCTAGGGTTTACTTTTTGCTTTATTCTTGAGGAAAGAGTCAAAAGACAAAGAAACAGGTCCATTTTAGCTAAAACAACAAGAAAATATTTATATCATAGGTTCTGGGGTAAGTGCATATTAATGCAATAAAATGAACATTTTTTTAAGAATGATAATTTAGCCATATGCTAAGTCACCAAATACTTGATTCTTTCTCTCCATTCTATGTAAGACGGAGAAGAATGACATAATCTATTTAGATTTTTCAATAAGAACTGAACAAAAAATGTTTACTGGCTTGATCCTCAATTAAACAGAAAACTTGATTTTACTTTAACTCCATGTATCTTGGCAAATTATACTTTAATTATGTTTTTTCAATTACTTTGAATGACATTTTAATGAACAAATGCTTTTGACTTATTATAAGGTACCTCTCACCAAAAAAACACTCATTACATACTGAATAAATAAATCAATGAACAAATAATGTGTATTAAGTTTGATCTGGCCCCTTGGGTAAGACATTTTTTTAACTCAAGCCAATTCTGTAAATTTCATAAATGATATTGAAATAGGTGACACTTAATCAAGATGTTTGGAAGACTGATGGAGAAGGAAATAACTCAAAACCCTGAAAATATAGCTGTTAAATATTATAAGCACAGCCATGCCTTGCTAAACTCATTTTTCAGGACAGAAAAGCAGATTGTGGAATTATTCACGCCAAAGTAATCCTTGCTTAATTTAATCATCGAACTAGGTTTCCTAATATGGATATTTTCTTAGACTTCAATTTGTTACATAGCTAACTTATTTTCTAATAGACTATGTTGGTAATAAGAAAATGAATTACATGCTCTTGGCAGGGAGATGACAAGTTAGATCTGAATTTATCCCACGCAAACTTGGTACCCCCTTTTAAATTCAATAAGCTTGAGATACCTCTATAATATATCAGATCTAGATGCCAATTATGAACAGATGGTAAGCCTCTGAACCTCAAGTGTTGCCGCGAGCAAAGGCCACACTGTACTTTTACTGGGAACTGTCCACGGGCAGCATCAGGAAGAACACATGGTCCACCGAATTTTGAACAAAGACCACTTAGCTTCCTATTTTAGGACCTTCTAAATGAATAAATCCAGTTGGCTAAGTACAAGCAGGACCTAATATCCCAGTAAATTTAGCACTCTGCCCAGGAGAGGACAGTGACATGATGAGTCAACATGTTACTCCCAGGCTCTAAGTGATGAAATAGAAAAACTATGAAATGAAATGTCTGATACTTGAAAGACTTTAGTCTTTCATTATCCATTGTCCCCAAACATAAACCAGGAGAAATTTTAAGCAAGAGAAGCAACAGTTCCTATTTTATCAACTCTCCCATCACAGCAGGAGTTATTTGAAAATAATAGTGCCTTTCTATGATAGGAAACCTAATTATTATGAGCATTAAACACTAAAAGATTGTCACCCTTCACACTGGCTGCAGATCGTTTGTCTCACTTGTCAAACATAAGTTCATTTTGGACACTGATTTCTTAAATTTCCGCTGACTTGGCAATCCGCAGCCACTTCTCACAAGCTCTGTAATATCTTAAAGACTTCACAGCTAAGCAGTTAGAAAGGATTTGGGGTTTAATTCAGCTCACTGACCTGTTTAAGAGAATAACGGAAATAAAACAATTTTCAGCTAAAGGCCTGAGAAGGCCTCTCTCCTTCTGAAAGACTCTTTGTATCAATGCCATGAATCAAATGGTTTGTCTAAGTGGTTACTCTGTACCACCAGTGAAGGCCCAGCAATGTGGCAGTGAATCACATTTAATAACTTGTGGTTAGCTGTCATGAACACTTAATTTGATGTTGAACACAAACCCTGCAGGGGCAGAGGGGGCCAGGGAGGGGAGAGGTGGGTTAGGAGTGGGGGACAGAGAAAGTTAAGATCTACTTGAGGTACTGCAGCTTTTTTTGCCCCTTGAATCTGTGAAGGACAGAGGTGGGTCCTGTCTGCTGGTGTTGCTGCTGCTGCTTTGCAGTGAGGCAGGGGAGGGTATTTGCTTTGCTGGCAGTCACCAACCCCTTCAAGTGTTCCTGGGGTCCTATCCCCACCCGCCTCGGCCCCATCATGAAGGTTCACCCAGTGCTGCAAGAACATTGCAGTCTTTTCCAGAGTGGTGTTGGAGGGCTGTCATGCTGGCTAGAAGAATTCAAAGTGTTCAAGGAACCCACAAAAGATTTCTTGCAGCTTTTCAGCTGTCTGGCAAGCAGCAGAAACCCCTCTTGTGTCAACTGCTAAACACTGCTGTCCCTGTGTCCTAGAAGGAATGCGTCAAAACTCGGGAATACCACAGCTTCACATGTTGGCCATGTGTGCTGGCGGCAGCGGGCTGCAGCCGCTTCAGACGTTTTAATTTGTCACTCAGGAAAGCAGATGTGTCAGGGAACTGGAGGACTTGAGAGGTGACCACAGCCAACTCCCCAGGGGGCTTACCCCACCAGGACCTCTGATGAGCCTCTTCCATCTGACCCAGAAAGTGGTGAGAGCAGAGGGCAGGGACATTTTTGCCACTGTGAGTGGGGAGGAGGCCACCTCCTACAGTGCCCCGGGAAGGGGAACTCAATCAGCTAGTGGCAAGGAGGCCCCACTGCCTATTGTACTCACATTAACAGCACCCTGCTCCTAACTCTTTGTGTCACAATCTATATCTCAGCACTTCAGAAACGTTACTTCATTAAACCTCAGTCCTCTCACAATAGTTCTTAAGGTGACACAACTATTTCTCTTCGATTTCCCTAAATTGGTGTGAGAATCATTTAAATTCATTTCAAATTCTACTTTGCATGACCCAGAAATAAATTCTGATCGTTTCAAACCACTCTAAACTAAGCTCAGGATCTGCTGCTGAGGAAGAGGGTGGAAATTGACATTGTTTTTCAAAATCAGTAATCCTGTTTTCAAAGTGTAAGGGAGCAGTAAGTTTGTTTTCAAGTAGTGTCATTGATTTTAAAGGAAAGCAAACTAATACATTTAAATAAACACTAATTAAGTTGTAACACCTCTTAAAGCATGAAGCACACCCTTGAGGTGCCAGGAACTTTGAGTAATTAGAGACCTTATCTTATTCCCACAACAGCTCACCTCCATCCATACCTACCCCTCACACACCATTACAGCACATGCATTGCCTGGCTTACTGTAACTGCTAAATAAATGCATTGGACCAAATTTCTACACTCAGCTGACAAGGTCAATGTGAGAAATACAAATCTCTATCTTACAAATTTTAACTTGTATTCCTTTGTAGCAATAACAAAAAAAAATGTTTACAATAAAAAATAATCCAAACCCATGGAGTAAAAGTAGCAAGCCTATAGCTACTTTATAAAACACACCTTAAAAAAAAAGAGATGCTATCCATGAAATACACACACACACACACACACACACACACACACACGCACGTGCACGCGTGCGCTTGAAATGTCTGTGTTTTAAAAATGTAGCAGGTACATTAAAATCAGAATTATGACACCAAGTTTCTATGAACAAACTGGTCCCCATAGTAAAATTAGAAAAACAGTCTTGAACAAATTAGAAAATTAGCATTAAAAGGTATAATTGTATGTCTTTTAGAAAAGACACTGAGTAAAAATAAAATTAAAAGATTTAAAACTGGAAAAGTCCATAATGGGTGCTTCATTTAAAGTATTTATATGTTTCATTTAAATAAAAATACATTTTAAAAATTTAAATTATTAAATAATCATTAAATTATGAGAAAACCAAGGCACCAGAAGTTTGGCAACTTGCATGAAGCCCTTTACTTGGCTAGTTAGTGATAGGCCGAAGATTAGAATTTAACTGTACATCTATAAATTCCGCTTTCGCTGCCTTTCTCCAGCAAGATCAATGAGAATGGTAATCATTTATGACAATTTTACAGGGCAGAAATTCAGGCAAACACAGGTAAAAATCACTGAGCAAATTGATAACAGAAAGAGCCATAGGAGTCTAAATGGCTAACTGTTCCACAAAAAACAGTATTACTTATTTTAAGAAGTGATTTTCTTAAACCATTGAAATTCTCAGAACATTATGGGTAGACCGAAAATATGCAGATAAACACATTAAAATATTTTAAAACTATTTCCTCTTTTACTTACTTTTCAAGACCTGAAGTTGGATTTATGCTTCTCTTGAAAGATTTCCTGAGCTTTCTTTTCCAAGCTGTAGGACTAGGCATCCATCAGGGCCCAGTGACTGCAAACGGTAGACAACAGAGAGGACAAGAGCCCAGGATCTGAAGGAACTCAGAAGGTCTTCTTGATGCTCCGCTCAGGGTCTTCAGGATTTGGCTCCAGAAAGAATGAAGCAAGTCCAGATTCCTTCAAGACCATAATTTCTCCATAAACACACTAAGTTTATTAGTTTCTGAGCTGTTAATTTGACACTTGCCTTCTTAGAATCTACCTAAAAATAGAGCATGGGGGAGGGGCAGGAAGGCAAAACTGAAAAAGTAAAATGTAAAGAGTTCTGACTAAGATGGCAAAAATCATGTCATTTATAACATTTCAGTCAACAGGCTTACTGCATGCCACATCTTCATAGAAATCCTATTATCAAAGCCACCAGACACTATATTTGCTTCCTAATTATAGACCCTGAGCTAACAGTTACTTTTTCTTCCCTATAATAACAACAACACTTTGTATTTATCTAGCGCCTTTCTTCCAACAAGCTCAAAATGCTTTGCAGACATTAACTCCTGAATCCCAGGCCTCTGGTGAGTAGCATCAGTGGTGTCTCTTAGCCTCTACAATTTGTTATTGGAGAAAACAAGGCATAAGGCAAGCCAAGGACTTAGAGAGGAACCTGGGAAGGAGTTGAACTCTTGGAACTTGCAGCTAACAACAAAAATGCTTCCTCCATTGTTTGCTTCTACTTGGTCAAGTCCTACTTTGTACTCGCAACAGACCAAGAGGATTCTTGGGTCTGATGAAGCTTCCATTTGGGGCATTTTTCTTTCTATCTTTGCTTTCTGATCATGATGCAAATATCTTTAGCACAGCAGTTTACTAGTTCCAATCTTGGGCTTAGCCATAGGATCTTAATCACATCTATGACCCTCTCCTACCACAAGCAACCCCTGGAGTGCTTAGGGCCCCCAAACCAAGAAACAAAACACAGGCCTTCACCGACGAGGTTAGGGGTTGCCTCTTAGACAAATTTAGTTGGAGGCCTGGGATTTTTACCTTACACTGTTACTGAAAGTTTCCAAATGAATTTCCTCAGTGGGCTCCTTTAAAACTTAACTAAAAATAAAATATAGGATTGCAGACCTTTAGAGTTAGAAAAAACTTAGAAGCCTTCTAGAATTCCCTCTCCAATATTGCTGACATACCATCATTCAACTGTTGCCTGAACATTTCCAGTTTTCAAGGAACTCAGACAACAGCCCATTTATTTTTGTAATAACTCTCATTGATAGAAACGTCTTCATTATACAGAACTAAAGTCATCTGTCCTATAATTTCATCTCATTTCACCTAGTTTTGCCCTTGAAAGAACCCAGCTTATATCCATCAGTCTTCTATAGAACAACTCTGCAAAAATTTAAGGAAACAATAATGTTCCCTTTAAGTTTTCTCTTTGTTAGCTTAAATACTCCAGGTTTTTAATAATTCCTCACATGACATGTTTTCCAGACCCTTCGCTATCCTAAATGTCATCCTCTTATTGATCTCTACCTGTCAGTAGTGTCCCTGGCACCGGGTTGTGTTCTGACCAGTACAGATCACTGTGGAACCATATCCCCTATTATATGGCCCTCTGTGCTTCTAGTAAAATGGCTTAGGGTTTCATCAAATTTCACTAGCCATACCACTCCCCTGGCCACTATTCATTTGGAATCCAACTAAAACCCTGAGTTTTTTCCATCTTACCTGAAAGTAAAGCAGGCCTCCTTCATGCTGTTCTTGCAGAGATAGTTTTGAATCTTTGGTCCTCATTAAAACTAACTTGGTTCATTTCAGGTCTAGCAAATTGCAATCTTTCTGGTTTTTATTTTGTTATGTTAGAGGTACTCTCTCCGTATTTGAATTCTGACCAATTTGATAAATATTTTTCTTTTATGTTTTCAGTTGTTCACTAATGCACAAAGGTCCACTATATAGCTGGCATTATTCTAGGCAAGAGGAAGACAGAGTAAATAAGATCCTTGTTCTCCAAGCATTCGCCATTTAGAGAGACATAGAGATGGGGGAGCATGAGACATGAAGCTGGAGAGGTAGGAAGGTTGGGCTCAACTCGTGATGGTCACACTCCATTAAGGATAATGAACTTGGCCCTTAGGGGATTTTCAAGCAAAGGGAATAACCCAATCAGATGTCTGTGTTAGGAGAACATCTCTGGCAGTAGCTGGAGGAGAGAACACTGGAGTCAGAGAGGCCAGTTAGGAGATTATTGCAAGCCTTCAGGTAAGAGTTCATAAGGGCTCAAGTATAGCAAGGGCGAGGAGAGAGAAGAGGCAGGGACAGAATCGAGAATTTTTAGGAGGTAGAATCAGCAAGATTGCATCACTGATTAAATATAAAGAGTAAGGAAGAGAAAGAGGTCAAGAGTATCCTCAGAATTTCAGTTTCAGTAAATGGTGTTATTTATAGAGGTTAGAAAGCTTAAGAGAAGCAGAAGCTACTCCAAGCAGAGATGGTGAGAATTAGAAGCTATAGGTTTGCAATTTTCGCTAATGTTTCTCAGTAGCCTGGGATCATAATAAAAGAAAAGGGAAGGCCAAATTATTCCAAAGGTGGGATATTGCTAAGTTGGAAATAATAAAACAAAGGAGTCTGCTGTAGTAGTGCTTGCTGTCACTAGGTCCAATGGAGGAGAAAGCCGATATGTTTTAGGGATAGAGAAATACTGAGGCACTGGAAATAGGAAAGAAGGTTGGATGGAAATTCAAAAATGGTAAAGGCCAAAGCTTAGGAAATTATGCTAGCCATCTAGGTCACTGAAGAAAATGAAGTTCTCCGTAGTATATTCCCCAAAAGTTCTTCTTTGGGTTGACCTCAGCCCATTAATTGGTATCAGTGCTAACTCCATTTTACAATCATCAAGATGACATTTCCTCATCTTCTCCATGAGGCAATCAAGTGCGGCTTTTTCAGACACCTCACTGATAATGCTCATTATGTTGAGAACATGTCATTCGGTAACCCAATAAAAAATGTAAAGTTCTTTGTCATGAAGACTCTTAGTGATCCTATGTTAGCACCTGATAATCACTCCATTCTTTTCTAAGTTTTTGTCTCTTTGATTACCGGTTCTTGTCCTTATCAAGCAAATTTACCATTCTACATTTTTCCCATTTTTGAAAATCAAGAACACATTTTTTTCTAGCTCTATTCTTCAAGCAACTTCCCCCTTTCTTCATGATTTCTCAAAAATCCACAGGTGTTTATGAGATCACACCACAAAATATTACTTAAGGTTCTGAGCTGTGGCTTGCTTGGGCCTTAAGATGTGAACATACTAAAACTGGCATGTTCTGAAGATCGGGTGCTGTAGGCGTAAAATAGATAGATAGATAGATAGATAGATGATAGATAGATAGATAGATAGATAGATAGATAGATAGATAGATAGATAGATAGATAACTGGCATGTTCTGCTCTAGGACACATCTCCTGCTCTGTTTTCTTAACCAAGCTTCCTCTACTCTTTTCAGTTTGAGGAAATTATTTTCCTTAATAGACCAGATGGTATCAACACAGGAGTTGAGGAGTTCTGCTTCTAATATGTCACTTTTTACATTGTAAAATTTCTTAGCTTTTACTTCTTTCTTTTCTTTTTGCAAACATAGCTTAGTTTTGTTTTGTTTTTGATTTTCTTTTGAAAGTCTCAGTTCCTTAAGGATTTTAGCTTTCCTGAATCTATTATTCTAATTCCTGCTACTCTATTGTACATACATCATCAGAAAGTGTCTTAGGAAAGGTATTCTCTGAATCAGACCCTGAGACAAGGATGTGTATGCAAGGAACTCATTAATGAAGTAAATCAGGAAAAGCCAATGAGAGAGGAGGAAGCCAAGCAAGGATGCAATTCAAGCGAAGGCCCAGCCTTAGCCTGACCCTGCAGGGTTTTTCCCCAGGTGAAGCAAGGGAACTGAGCTTCTGAAATTCTGCACCAGTCTATCATTGGCTTGGGGCTCCAGGGCAGGGAGTTGGGGTGGAAGATGAATGAATGAGCACGGAGTGTAAACTGCTGGGTACCCCCACTCTCTGCATAGGAGTATGTATGTATTTGTGTGTGTGTGTGCGTGTGTGTGTGTGTGTGTTTATTCATCTATATTTAGTCAAACATTGTGATATTTAGTCTGTCATTTTAAGATAAAGATTCCCTTCTAATCTTTTCCACATATTTATATGATTAAGTGAGCTTAATATTGCATAGATTTTGACTCAAGTTCAAGAAAACCTTTGTTAGTATTTCTTTAGCTCAGACTTTGGGCTTTAATCCAGCTTTTTCTAATCATTCACTAAAATGGTAGCAAAGTTTTACGGGAAAGCCAATTGGGCATAAAAAGGAAAAGTGGAATGAAATTGAGCAAAGGAAAATATAGAACATATATCAGGTGGAAATCTATAAAAAAAAGAAAGCTGGATCACAGTGAACATTGAGTTAGGTGGAATATTAAAGAGCCCTCCTTTATTCAAACAATTAGGGATTAAAATGAGTTATTTATTTTCTTGCTTGTTTTAGAAAACAAATATATTCTTAAATGCTTAGAGAATTTGGGACAACAGTGAAAAAATATTTTAATATTTAATCCTAATATTTAAAAGCTTATAATAAATATATTTTGCATTTATACATTTTTAAATTACGTATTAAAAACTGGTCCTTGTGCACATATAGCAGCATATCATGAGGGGCACTGCCCCAGCCAGCTGCATTTGTAGGAGAAATGAGGAGACTTATATTTTGTGTGCTTCCAAGTGTTCTGGGTCTGCCCAATTTTGCAGATCAGTTTTCCTCTGACATGTGCTGAAACTAAAAATGCTACCTATAGAGATGAATCCCATATTAAAAGGATGACATTCTTTAGGAAAAATAATACATAAATTTTTATATTATTATTAATACCATAAAGTTAATCTCTAAGAAATCTTTATGCATGCCAGCGAGCTGATTCTCACTAGGGTTGATAATTGCACAGGAATTTCAGGGCAGTTATGCTTGCACTGAGGTTGGGGACAGCCAGCTGGGGAGCGAAGCTACAGGCCACCACTGTGAGCACCATGGGGGGCCAGGTGGTGCTCAGCTCACCACTACATGTCCAGCATAGAGTCAGTGCCAGCCAGATACTGGGGCCCATGCGCATCGAGGATGTAGGCAAATGGAGGGACAGGGGAGGACTGCAAGGGAACCCAGAGCAAGAAGAAGGTAGCCAAGGCACTGGGCTAAGTGCAATCTTGTCACTGACCCTTGCTAGCTTTGCGAACATGAGCTATTCTAGAACCTCTCTAGGCCATGTTTTTTCACATCTGCAAGATGGAGAAGATAATAAGAACCACCTATCTGAGATTAGGTTCCCAAGATGACAGACTCTGAGATTTGTATATTCAGTGGGGATGGCTCTAAGGAATGAAAAGCGTGAGGGAGGCAGGACTGGGCAGTGGGAGAAGATAAACTGTGATGAAGTTTCGACGGCAGCCTCAGCTGACCCTATGGGGCTGTCTTGATCAGTGGACTCTTCAGAATTGTCCTGTATTGAGACAAAGGGGCAAACGCCCATACTACCACATCAACCAGTCACTAAATGCAGACGACCCCCTTCAATGGAGAGGACATAATCCTGGAAAAGGCAATCCTGGGGAGGAACTCAGATGAAGCCACCAGCCAGTACTAATGCTGGCAGCTGGGAGAATGGAGGCTCCCAGGGAGGTGGGGAGAGGGTTTGGTCAGCACACAATACCCAAGGTATGTACCCCTTGCACCACTGGGGTGCAGTCGCTTCATATATAAACATATCCCATCTGGAAACAGCTGCTGCAGGATTCTGATTTGTCTCTCGTCTTGATAAAACTGACAACGGGAGGGTTAGAGGAGGAACTACAATCCCCACCACTGCAACTGATAATGAGACTACAATTGATACTTATCTCTCTGCTCTACTGCACATTCTATTCTCCTCATCTTTAGAATCTCTGCCGGTTAAGTGGCTCACCTGGTGGAGTGACCTAAATGCTCATTCTTCAGTGAGTCCTAGCCCCTGCCCCCTATGCCCTGCTCTGGCTATGGCTATTACACTATTTATAGTCAAAATTAGACAACTGAGTATCAACAAATGACTAGATGGACTAGCTGTGTACTATATGAATTCCTTCCTATTGTATAGTAGCATCCCTACTTCTTCTGATGATAAATTATACCTGTCAGATGGTGACTCTCTTTGCCTTTGGTATGTATTCTTGAAGTGACCAGGTAGCAGCTGTAGCTTAGAGTTGAAAGAAATCTTGCTGAAAGCCCTATTGGAAGCATTTCCCTCTGGCAACCAGGGCCTCTACCATCCTCCCAGAGGCTAGAATCACAGAGATGGGAACTATAGATGTGGGTACATGTTGCCCAGGTCCTATAGTTTCTTCAGTGTCTAGTCTCTTTCCACCCTTAGCAGGCCCAGTATATCCTTGGCCAGGTTATATTATGGTGTGTCCCTAATTATTGGTCAGCAGCCAAGAGTGAAGTTGGGAGTAAATCCTAAGAGGGAGGGTGTTTTCTCACAAGGCAGGAAACTCTGTATCATCTTAAAACAAGGGGGAAGATAAGTCTTCAGTAGGAAACAATGTGCTACTTTTCATATGCCAAGCATCCAGTGGCATCTGGGGTTTCAAGGTTCTTTAATGCTCCCACCCAGATGTCCCCATCCCTAATCGTTGGGTTCCACTTCACAACCAGGGCTCTGACCTCAGTATAGAGGACCTGATGGGGCATTAACCATTCAAACTTCTCAGTGCTCAGCCAAACTTGTAATTGAGACCTGGGACTGATCCTCAACATTTTGTGCTCTCTAGCTGCAGGAAATGTTTGTCCTTTCATATGCTTCTAAGAAGGCCCTCTGCATTCACACTTTGCCTCAAACTGGTGATTAATCACTCTTGCCCTTCCGTTGTCTTTCTCCAATGCATTAATCACACTCAGCGACAACAAACTAATTCCGTTGTCTTTGTAACTACTTCTTTTCCTGAATCTCGCAAACATGTGAGATATTGTACCTGCCTGGGATTTCCTTTCCATGTGTACTTCCTCTCAGTTCATTGTTAATGAAAGTCTTAACAATGACTACAACATGCTGTTCACATTCCATTTATTGCCAGGGTTGGGGACCTCACTGCCAGCCAACTGGCAGACAACCCAGTTCTAAAATCCTATTTTAGATATTACTTTCTAAACGTATTCCTGGCACTGAGATCTGAAGTTGGGTTCCCAGGAAAGCAGATTCTGAGATGGAGATTTGCATGTAGGAATTCCACTGAATAGATATGGGGAGAGGGGAGAGAGAACAGGATTGAGCAGAGGGAAAAATCAAACTGCAATGAATTTGCAAAAGAGACCTCAGATAATTCTCTAGGGGAATCTGGATCTGGGATGGCCCTTCAAAGTTTTTTGAATTGAAGTGAGGGGACCAGGCCTTTGTTGCTCCCTTATTGATCATGATGTCATTGGATGTGGGCTCTCCTTGGGGCAGGAACATAGACTTGTGTGTGGTAGCTCCCTTCAGCTAAAGGCAATTCTTGGGGGAGGGACTCAACTCTAAGCCATCAGCAGACAGCAATTCTAGTATCTGGGAGAATAAGTTCTGAAGGCGGAATGGGGAGAAAAGTCTAAGGTGTACCTTGCCACTCTATCTACCAGGGCTGTTCTGAAAATTTAATAACATCATGAATATAGAGGCACTTTAAATTTGTTCAATAGTTTATAATTCCAAGTTATTTTTAATTACTTCTCAATTTTGACTTGGGTTGGCCCAAGCACAGAATTAATTGTCATAGTTGATAGAAGGTCTCTTTAATGACAAGTCAGATCCAGATTGTCACATGTTTTAGTCAAATCTTTGGTCTTTTAACAATCTATCATCTTATTCTAAGACTCCAAAATCTTGGTAAATTTTAGAACAATCTCTAAGCATCATGTGAAAATGAAGTGTCCACATTTGCCTTCATTTTTTCCATCCAAACTTTTTCTTTGGTAAGCAATTTAAAATATCTGAAGGGTTAAATACTAGTATCATTGCAAAGTTGAAACAGAACCATAAGTTTAATATTCTTTTAAAGTTAAAACAATTTAACATGACACCAAGCTTGAGTTAACATTCTACATGGTTGTGGAGATATTAGGGTTTAAACAGATGTCAGCAATTTTTTTTTATAAAACGGAAATTGAGTTTTATAGATGGTGAAGACTGAGGAGTTCAAAGTGTTGTGTAAAAAATGTACACTCAAGTAAAAAGTAATCATTTCTATATGTCAAGTTTGAAGATGTCTTTTGATGATGAGGATAATTTTCAAGCCTATCAGACAGAAATCTATTTACCTTTCACTTCCATATCGTACTTTTTTTCTTCTGCTACATTTGCTAATTATGAAAAGTATTTGTGCTATAATAAAGGACTTTTTTCTTTCCCAGCTCCCAACCTTACTCTACCTAATTTTTCTATTAGCACAATATTGTTCAACCTGCCCCACAATATTTTCAATAGCAAAAGGCCATGGTATCATAAAAATCATCATCTAGATTTTTATCATTTTTTTTATATAGCTGGAATTCTTTTAGAGAGTCATAATTTTATGCATTTATTTAATGGAGGTATTCTTACCAATTAAGGAAAAGTTTTTAAGGTTGTAAGAAAATCTTTAGGTACATGAGTTTCACCCATTATTGCCAGTTTTTTATATCATTTGTACTCAAAGTATGAAATTTTCCAAAAATAATAAAACAAAATTTACATTTTTAAATGTAGGAATGTAAAAATACATTATCTACAAAATTATCACTTTCTGTTTTCACCCCCCCCAAAAAAAACACATTTTTGTCCTCCAAGTGTACAATCTTGTGCACTTGAAACACCACTGCCTGCTAGGGAAGTTTGAGAAAATGTGTCTCAAAATTTCATCCAAACAGGGAGGAGAATTGTGAGACTGGAAAGGGGTTAAGAAATCTTTTGCAATACATTGTGGGCTACATGTGGGATATAGGACCCCTCCATTCAGATGTACATTGGTTACTAGCATTGGTGCCTAAGACCTCAGGGAAAAGGCTTTTCTAATGACAAACTACAGACCCTGTAGAATATCTGCTCTATTTCCAACAAGAGGAATTTGGAGTCTGAAAGATCCATTTATAAGGACTGCCACTGACTTCCCAACCATCTTACCCTCAAATGCTACAATTCTCATTTACAATTGCCTACTACAATACATAGCGTCTCTTGCCAGTAGATTCAGGAAGGACTTTCAGAGTAAGAAAGAGCTGAGGCCATCTTTGGTGAATGCTTCTCTCAGCAACTCCCAGTGGGACCCCATCTCCATAATGTCTATCTGGAGAGTTCTATCACCTTGAATTTTCTTTCTAGAATGGTGTGAACTCATTGCCTTTAAGAGAGTATTGTTAGCTGCTTACTGCTTGGTATGCATCTTCCCTACACCCTGGAAAGCATGTGACCTTGCTTCCCTCCACCCATCTTCTTTTGAAAATCACCAGAAGTGAATCCCATTCTTTAAGAAAGGAGGGCTTGACTCTGTATCACTAACTGTTTTCCTTTGCTATCATCCCAACAATGACACGACCACTTTTTATTTATCTCACTCTAATATTTCTATTCCTTATGATGATGACCCTAAACTTGAGTTTTATCTCAATTTTATGATGAGAAAACTGAAACCCAGAAAAATTAAGTCACTTGCTCAATGCTACAAAGCTAATAAAAAATGGTACTTGGATTAGACTAGATTTTATACATCTCCAGCATTACCCTCTTCCCACTACAGCATATTGCCTTCTGAAATAAAAAGGGGATTCTTATTCATTAGAGTGATGGCTGTCATGAAAGGCTTTGACTAAGATGACAGACATTCATTCCAACCATGGTTCCTGTAGAACTCTAATGTGGTAGCATCAGGCTAGGTAGAAAAGGAGGACAGAGTAACTGCAAACCAGTGAATCAGTGTTTCTGAGTAGCTGCAGGGAGAGTAGAATTTCTCAACTAATATTGCTGCTACCAATACCTTCCAGTCTAAGGCTGTGTTTGATCAGACCAATAAGTAGTTTTACTCAAGAACAGAGCAGTGTTCTCTTGGATGTCTAGGATGCATTTCTGGATGGTTGTCAGTCACTTTAGCCTAAAAGGTGGAATGAGAGTCCAGAACTTCTCAATGTTCCAGTATTCCAGTATTATTGATCCTGATAACAATAGGATTGAAAAGCTAATAGATCCTAATACCTCATCACTAAGATCTTGGATTTCCCACACAGACACAATTAGGTCAGAATTAGCTATTAGGATCTTCCATCCATCTTGCTGTTATTAGGATCAGTCATGTCTGAACATTGAAAGGTTCTGGAACCTTATTCCACTCAGCTCACTAAGGGACAGATATCTGTTTTATATCTGCATATCTTACTGCTGTTTTAGCCTTATATTAACCTAGTTTGAAAGCATAGCGCAAAGCCATTCCTGCCACTGGCTTCTTTCTCTTTGCTCTTTCTTTGAGCTCTGAACTGAGCACATCAAGAGCTGCTCTGAAAGCTTTGATGCTTCTTTGGCAATGACTTCAGTCCTGCTGCATTTACCACAAAACTGCAGTGACTGTCTTATGCGGAGAAGCATATTTGTGGTTGATAGCATACTAGTTCAATAGGGGGCAAAAGTGAATTGATTATATTGAGCGTTTTTATAACTGTCACTTTTCTAAAAGACAAAAGAGAATAATTTTGGTTTTTTCATCTATTCCACATATACACTGATTTTTAATTACAATCAAAGATTATTAAAGTAAATCCAAGTGAAACCAGGAGGAAAATTATAACTATGGTTTAGTACATAGGACTGCATTTGATCTGGGGTGGACAGAGGTTGGCAGAAGCTTTCAAGGTTTTCGATTTGTGCAATATTGGATTATGTATACAATTACTCTAAAGGTATTTTACTCAGTATAATGACATGGAAAATAATATATGGCATGTAAAGTACTGCAACCCTCTTTTGAAGTTTGAATTCTGAGAAATGAGAATCCCACGACCCTCTATCTAAAAACATGGTTTAATTCTATCATAGCCTAGTTTCTTATCTCAAAGATTTTTAGCTGCACAACTTTGCCTCGCTTTTAAGAGAGGAAATATGATAGTTGCTATGTGCAGGGACTCACAGTCAGACAAAACTTGTTTCAAATCAAGGCTTATTACTTACGAGCCTTATCAACCTGTGTATTATTTAATCTATCTCAGTTTCCTCAACTGTAAAATGGGCATAAAACAACATCTACCTCATGAGATTATTGGGAGATCAAAAGTAATACTGAGTAACAAGCTTTCAGCACACACTGAATAATCAAAGTTAGTCATCATTATTACCAGAGTCGTTAAAGTCCTTAGTAGAATTATGGGGACAGGCCATATGTGTTTTAAAAGGCTCATTTGTCACATGAGAAGCAGTTTGATGGATGTGAGAAAAATCCCTAAGGATGTATATGATGCTTCTGAAAATAGTTTCTGGAAATGGAATCTGCTTCTTCTGAATGACCAAGCTGGTTCCCAATCCTCCAACTCCTGATGGGACAAATTGAGGCCATGTTCCTTTGATTGACAATAGAAATGAATCGAAAACTAGGTCCGCACTTTAGTTTTTACATTATTATTTTTTCTTTTGAGATGATATATCCTTCTGGAGACTTTTACACTATGGTGATAGTAGCAGCTGCTTTTAAGAAATACTTTTAAAAGTGGAATAATCTAATGGGTTTGAGGGTGGTTGGAGAAGGAGAGGCCAGCTTGAGAATAGGATTTGCAATTGCTTCAGAGCTCTGCTGCTGTTTCTCTATTAACAATCTTACACTTTCATTATTTCATCTAAATCAGTGTTTCTCCATTGGTGATTCTCTGAATCACGTGGGGGAGAGTATTTCTTACCAATGCTTATGCCTGGGCCCCACCCCAGATTTTTAGGATCAGGATCTCTGGGGACAGAGGTAGGCAGTCTGCATCTCTAGGTGACCCTTGTGCACACTCAGATGTGAGAATCTCTGATACAGAATACAATCAAACATATTGTCACTACTGTCACATAGTATCATCAAGCACTTCTCATTTTGTTTTGAGAAGAAGGAAAGAATTAATACTAACAATTATGTATTCATTCATTGGCTACAGGCCTCTTACTTTTCTGTAAAATGGAAATTAGGAGATCTACAGAACTCTTTTTAATATAAAAATGAATAAATGTTTAATAAGTGTTTGGGGCTCCCTGCTACAAGGTAGTATAAATATGCCAAGCATTATTATAGGAGAAATACGTAGATAAGGTTGACGTATGTATGTCCCCAACCCCTATTTGCCATAATTTAACAGAATAAATACCAGTGAATCTTATAGCTAAGCTACCGTTTTGGCTCTGTAGAGGGAAAGCACGCTTACCTCAAAGGAGCTATAAAACCTCAGCTGAGCGTTGATGGAGTCTGGAGCCAGATAGAAACCTGTTCTCCTGTGAAAGCATGCACATATGTGGAATTGCATTGCTATAATCAGGACACAACCAAATCCACAGATGTGCCCAATTTTCTATTTCCTCTATATTTTACCAGTTTCACAGCACAGTGACAAATGAGGAAAGTACTAAACTGATTTTGCATAGCATCTCATGGAAGCAGCTCACAAATCTCACTGGTGGGAATGAACCTCACGAATGTTAATAGTTAAGTGCTACATCTGTCTAATCCATCTCTCGGATACACTAAACTCTCTGTTATTTTGCATATAGCAAATTGAAGAAATCCCATTATTCTAAGTCAAGTTTCAAAAATTTTTTTCCTTAAAAAGAAATCCTCTCCTCATTTTCCTTCTTCTATTTTTACATTTACAAGTGCATATGATTGATAATTATAAAATAGAATTATAAAATAGGAAAGAATATCTGACTGAAGAAATCTGAAATGGGAAAAAATTAAACCCCTAAATCTTGTCTCTCCCACTATATATGTTTCTCATCATTTTTAGCTCCTAAAATACCAGGAGGCTCTTAAAACTCCTCTATCAACACCCCAAAAAAGGAAGGTAGGATTTTCAAAGTTTGGAAAAGAGAAAAATATATTATAGTGGACATTTTTTTCTGACCATTAGCGTTTACCCCTGCCCCCCTTATTTTGTAATGGGACTCGCGTTTCTTTTGAGGAAAATCACCTGAACCCATTAAGTACAGTGTTGAAGTCCTGTCAATTAAGACACCCCCTCTCCCCCAGCCAATGATTAAGTGCCTGACTCAAACCTGGCCAATCAGACATGCTCTCTGAGCTTTGAGTATTCAGCACAGTATAGCAAGGACAGATGAGTGCCCACTTGTAGTGGCAGTGTCATGCCAATACTGTCCATTACTTCCTGTTGCCCAGAACCCCAGAGCTGCCCTAAAGTCCTGAACTTTTCCCCGTATGAACCTTCAGTCTTACCTTAGTTTTTTTAGCTCCTCTATATCTTTCTCACAAATCACCCTTTTTCTTAATCTAGCCCAAGTCCTTTACTGCTGCTTATAATTAGAGGTGTCAATTAAAACCTTTATCAACTGGCTTATTTGAGTGAGAAGGAGGTGACCAAATGGAAAATGCCCCATCACCAAAAAGAATGGATACTTGTCAGGGTGACCACCAGTGGGCTAATGGTAACGAGCTTTTACTGAACACATCGGATCTTGCTGTTCTGCTTGTTTTAGAAATAGTGGTATTTTCACCCAAGCTAAGCCATGTGATAGAAGATGGTAATGTTAATAAGAGAGAAGAAAAGTGATCTTAACTAAGCAAAGATAAGCAGAGAGATTGATGATGGAGGCTGAGTAGAATGAGTGAAAAAGCTACACAGTGAGGTGGTTTGCATTAACTCTCAGATATTTAGAATCCTAGAAGTTCTTTCGTGATTCCCACAAGACATAAGATCCATGGCTTAAGAAAGATTGTTCTACAGTAGAAAAAAGCACTAAGGATACATAATATCTTTTACTGAGTTCAATAGTATCGATAAATCCCTCACTGACTTTTCCACATGCCACAGGAAATTAGAATAAAGTCATAACTTCCCCAGTTAGAATAACAGGTAAGTTGAACTGAAGGACCAGTATCTGATTTACTTGTAGGAGAAGGCAAAGCTATATTACCTTAAGATATGATGCTGAAAGTTAACAGCAGGCCGAGGTAGAAGGGCAGGTTCAGAGAATGTGATGGAGTTTGTGCTTACTTCTTCAGTCTCCTTTCCAGTGGATCCTCCCATCCAATCAAGTGGAGCTAACTACAGTTCCTCTGGAGCATATGCTCTTCAGTTATCTTGTATGATTATTCCCTGTTCCTGGAAAGTCCTTCTCTACCTTGGCAATGTCTTCAAATATTTTATCAATATTTTAGAAAAATTCTTGTTTAAAATATACTAATCTACAATGTCTGCTATATAAATAATGTCCCTTGTGGTTGAACAGCACACCCTACACACACATTCTTCGTGGTTCCAGATAGCAAAATATCTGGAAACACTCACAAAGAAAAAGCTCAAAGCTTACAAATCTCATCTGAGAAGATTTCCCCGTGTGTGTTCCCACTCTGTCTCAAATATCAGCTCCATTGTGGCACCTATCATGTGGTTTTTATGTGTTTGATTACATGCCTCTCACCCCCACAATAAAGGAGAAATATTTTAAGAGGAGAGACTGTTTCTTATTCACCTCTGTTACTTGGTGACCAGTATTGGTAAAAGGTAGCTGCTCCGTAAATTTTTATTGAAGAAATAAAGAAATATCTATATGTGGTACCCAGTGTAGGGCTTTGCACATAAATAGCATTTATTAATTAAATTAAAAATTGGTGATATTGGCACTTTTACCAACCCAGTTTGGATAATGCGCTTTGAGATATTAATGATAAAATACCAAATTCTAAGTGAGGATATTTCATTATTAATGTGCCTTGCAAGTATCTAACAGCATAGATGCTCAATAAACATTTGCTAAATGAATAAATGTGTGATCATGAATGAGTCGATGAATGAATTGGAACAAAGAAAGTATCACAATCACTCTTCTTTATAGGCCAGAAATATTGAGACTTGTTTTCTTAATGAAGCGTAGAGCTTAGAGTAGTTTAAAAGTCTATCTGCCTCATGATAAATGTTTGAGAAAATGTGTTTTTTTGCTAATATAAAAGAAAAATGTCTGTCCTACTAAGATATTTTAAGTAGTGATACAGAGAAAGGTAAAAGCCCATAAAATTAGGTGAGAATAAAATGTTGCCCATGAAGTTAAAAGATTTCCCCCTCATTTTTTTCAGTAAGATAATGTTCCAGAAAAGACCATTTGTAAACTACTACATTGATTAAATGTTTCATTTGGCTTTTGTATTGTGATGTCAGCAAAAACACTGATTAGCAGAGGTAACTCAGAACTTTTACTGTACTCTACTTTTGCCAGGAAAGATCCAAGCCTTTAAAAATTGTTGAACACAGGAATCCTGTCTTTAAAAAAGAAAACCAATGTCCAGAAACTATTGCTAAGTCACCCCAAATTTAGACACCTTCAGAGCCCATTCAGTTATAATTGGCATAATCCATGGGTAATCCTCATCAGAGAGACTTCGTTTTGTTCCATATATGCTATTCGCTAGGGCTGGAAAGCAAGCTGACAGGAGAAGCTGAAGAGAACATGCTTCCTGGTTAATCCTGAGACATCTCAAAATTCCTTTAAGCAGAAGATGCAAACATTCCAGTTACTCTAGGTTTCCCTGCATTGAATTGGTGTAGGATCAGCAGAGTCTGTGATCTTTGTTAGTAGAATCAGAGAGTCTTTTTTAATGACAATAGCTTTTTCAAACATTGGTATTGGTTTTGACAGGGAAGATCATGTCTTCCTCCACTTATGGTGCACACGAAATGGTAATGAATGAATGTGCTCTTGAAGCCAGCAGATATTGACAGGCTGTTTTATACAGTGAATATTAAAAGCATATTACCTGGCATCAATGGGATTTCTAAAGATCTAATAAAAAACAATCTAAAAGTTGAAATTAAAAAAAAAAACTATTCAAAAATATGGAAAGGGCAAGTTAAAATTAATAATTAGATGTCTCCAAAAAATAATACTATGTCAAATTCATTTAGTGTTAAATTTAGAATTCACAAAATTTTCATTATATGTAAATGTAATTTTATGCTCAATTTTAATATTTTGCAAGTGATCAAGAAATTATAGTCAATCTTAAATTGTGTTCTTCATAGCTAAATAATTTTAAACACAATATTATAAGCATTAATTTTATAAATTGTAAAAAAATTATATTATGGGATGTGGGTATATTTCCATATATTTAATATGATATGCACTGGAAGAGAGATTGCCTGGGGTCTATGGAGGTGACTTAAACCCACAGTGATTCCATCACTTGTGATGAAAAAGAACATATACACATCTCACTACCTTCTCACGCTTCTTGTCCAGAGTCAGCCCACAGAGCAGGAGGCAGCAATGCAGGTGAGAGAGCACTAGATTTGGAGTCAAAAACCCAGTTTCAAATTCTAGGTGGGCTACCTCCTTCGTTATATGATCTCAGGGGCCGAGGGTCCTCAAGACTAATGGGCTCCGTCTGCAAAAAATGGGGTATTGGGGTGATAAAATGCAATAATGCATTAGGTTGTAGATGTAGATGAAACACCCATTTTTAGGGTAAAACAGGCTACTACTATCAGCAGTTTCAGTCTACTATATGAAAGCATTTTGCAAGGTGTAAATGATTACAGGTGTCGATGTAAGAAATGTCCAAATTTACGGAGAATTTTTATGAGTTTATTTGAAACAAATTGCCGACAAGTGCCAAGAAGCAAAATCTCAACAGATTGAGAAAATGCTCTGGAGAATGGCAGATTTGCAGCTTATTTTATATATTAGAATAAAGAGATGTAAGGAGGGTTTCATGAAATCCATTGGTGGTAGATTAAGGGGACAGGAGATAGCAAATCGAGGGAAATCTTGGGATTGCCTAAAAAGGCACAATAGAGAAACACATACTTATTTTACATTGATGGGTACAGGGTAGTTAATAATGAACATTTACAGCACACAGAGATGGTATGTGAGAAAGATAACAATGAGTTCTGTGGTCTCCTGCTCCAGTGCCTGGAGGTTGTGCCTTGAGGAGCTTAGAAAAGATTACTCTGACATTTCAAAGGTATGGTATCTTGATGCAAAAAGGCAGTAGACAAGATCACTTAAGGTAAAGACTGACCTTTGCCAAGAAGTTTCAGACTTAGGTCGTGACTCCCTGCCATGTCTCACTCTTAGTCAGGAATTTTTATGTTCAGACCATCCGATGTGCTTACTTTTGGTCTCTGAGTTTGTAAGGCCCACCATGCTGGCCTCCACAGAGTTTAGTACATGGCCCCCTTTTCATCTGCACAAGGATTAAGATTCAAAGGGAATTAGAAAGCAAGGAAAAGGGAGGGAGAAAGGAGATCCTGGTGAATGACTACATTGACTTAGAATAGCAGTGTGAGGGTTAAAGCCCAGCACTGTGGCTCCTAAATTTCTTGTAGCCAGAGGCAGCTCTTTCATCCCTGATCTGGCACCCTCCCCGTCAACAGTTATGTCCCCCTCCCCAACATTCCCCAAATTGTTGTTTTTTAAAGGTTTGTGTAGGACCATTATGTATCCTCAAAGCAAAAAGAGATACTATTTTGGACTTCTTGTTTCCCCACCCTCCCTCCTTCAAAGCAAAGGGAGAGAATGGTAGGGCCTGAAATATGCTCTCCCAGGACCGTCCGGCCCTATATAAGCTTGTATTTACTTTGTGGGGTTAACAGATTCAGAATTTCTAACAGGCTATACAATTATTCTGACATCCATCTCTGTTTAAAACTCCACAACTAGTCAGATGATGACTATAAGTATTTTATATTTATTTTGCCTTGTACCGACATTCTTCTTTTAGGTTTGCAGCTTGTAGAAGCCTGCATTCCCAGATTGATTCTATTCATGGGAGAGAAGACATAGATCTGGGAGCTATTAGAGAGAAGAGGCTCCTTCAGTCATGGCGAGGAAGTTGAGTCCCTTATCTTGCTAGATTCATTTCTTCATTCATTAAAAATAATGATTACAGATAAAGGGTTAGTAATTTTTAGATAAAAGGCTGAAAGTCATCACAGGAAGATTTTCAGTTGGCTGCCAGAAGATGAAGCCTTGTGGGTAAAGCTCCTCAGTGCCATACTTTCCTTCCTCACTTTAGAAGGTTCCTCTCACTTTTAGCTTTGGTGTGTGGGGTGAAGGGGTTTGGTCAGAGAACTTTCTGAAAGGTTCTAGACTTTCTCAGAATCTTCTGGCTCCACACATGCTTGCTTGGTTATGGGAAAGGAAAAAGACAACTAAAAGGGGGAAAATGGGGTGGAGGGAAGGATGAAGGCAAACCAGATTTGCAGTCTCCTAATACCCACTTGGTTGTGGCTCCTGGCTGCTGAGGGTCGCCTGTGAGTGGTTCCCGAGAGGCACAGACTGTGACCACCCTGTTATAGATTAATTCTTTCCTCTTATAAAGTTGGGCTTCAGTATACTTAATGAGGGAGAAATAGGATGTGATGTTTTTCCCCTCAGAATCACTCCAGTATGATTTGCAGAATGATTAGCATGGCTCAGCCTCGGTTGGGATATTATGGCTTAAATTATTCCTATTAGTTTCCAGCTGACCTTGGAACACAAACATTACATCTGATTTCAATGAAACTTTAGACTTTGTTGTTCTCAGTCAACTAATGAAACAGTTGAACCTTCCCATGACTTGCGGTAATTATAATAAAGGGTAAAGTATTATCACAAATAATACAAACAGATTTACAAGACGGCAAAGTGATATTCTGGAAGTTGTGCACAAAGACACTAAAGATGTGAACTGAGAAAAGACGCAGTGCCATCCAAAAGGTTAATGCATTACTGCCGAAATATGACCCCACCTGGCAGTGCTACTTCTGTACAGTGAGTTTTGGCACAACTGACTGGTTACAAGAAACATTATGTTAACAGGAAAAGCCACTTTAAAAGTCTGTTTGATGCTTGAAGCTCTCAAGTACACTCTAAACGTTTAAACCAATACTCCAAACTGATTAAAGCATTTATGGAAAATAAAAGTGTTTTGCCAGAGGGGGAAAGATGAGGGATCTTGGTTGTTGTTACTTGTTTGTTTGGTTTTACTGAGGTGTAGAACAGAGACCCCAAATTTGACAGATTTCCCAGTCCTAATTTAGTTTTAAAAGTTTGAGTCTATGCCACCCCAAACAATTTATCCAAACTCAATGGGTTTTCAAATCAAATATAATGACCCTTCTGACCTAGGAGAGGAATGGTGTCCTCTTCATAGTTACATTCTTAATTCCGAATATACTGCCTGGCACACAGTAGATGCTTAATAAATGAATAATGAAAATCGGGTGCCTGAAAAGTGGAAATGCAGATTCATAACTCACTTTGGAGCACTCTAGCATCACCTCATATTTAAATGGACCTTTCACAGGCGTTTAATATATGCTGTTTTCTGGGGCTAGATTCGCATCTCAGTTTCCTATCCCCTGCCCCAAGTGTGCCTGGTGAACTCCTCTTCATCTTTCAAATCACTTTCTTTGAAGACTCCCAGAACTGTGATGTCCAAGGCTCTAGAGCCAGAGAGTTTGGGTTTGATTCCTGGCTCTGCCACTTACACGTGACCTTGATAAACGTCTTGACTATTTTGTGCATCAGTTTCTTCCTGTGTAAAATGGGTTTTGTGAGGAGTAAGTGGGTTAATACATATCATATGATGATCATTCAACAAATGAAAGCTCTTAGTGCCTCGAGTCATTGTACTGCAATTATTTGCTTACTTATATTCCCTTCACTCAATTACAACTATAAAATGCAGGATTCCTGTCTTTGTTATCTTTTTCTTATCTTTTTTTGTCTCATTGGGTTTACAAAGCACAGTCTCTAAACCTGGTAAGTAAGCAGTAAATGTTTGCTGATTTGAATAAACTAAACCCAACACATTCCCTGAGAGGGCAGTGAGGCCAATTTCTCTCCTGTTCTTTAGGGAAGTCCTTCCAGGTGGAGAGGATCATTTTGGTTAGAAACCTGTAAATCCCACAGAGTGTGATCCACCTTTCTGGGAACCAATTAGAGACACCTAATCTTCACCAAGAATTCTGAAATAGCTACTGAGTTTCTTTTTGGTCAAGGTTTCTTTTAGGGACACAAAAATTGACTTGCTGTGTGACTTTGCCTTTAAGAAATGTTTTCCCTTTTCTTGTTATTATTTTGAGCAAATTCACATCATTCTTATTGTCTTTCCATTTTCTGAATGAAAATCACCTCCTTCACGGCTTGCATAGCCAGGGTTGGGGGAAAGGAGAGGTTTTGGGTATACCACTTTCTTCCAAAACTATCATTGATTGGAAGAATCTGTTTTTTTCCCCAACTTTTAACCACATTTTAAAAACTTGTACAAAGTGTTTCCCAGTCTCTGTACTGAGTGATGTCATTCCCCAAGAACCTAAGTATTCAAAGAAAAATCATAGTGAAAAAATGCACTTTTAGGCCACAAAACACAACATAAAACTGAAGCTGTTTTGTTGTTTCTAGAAAAATAATTGCTTATATAATGAACACTTGATGTTAAGCTCTAGCATTAGGTTGAAAAATGTAAATGTATTTATAGAAAAATATCAAAGAAATACAAATAAAGCCAGTACTTACAAAGGGCAAAATTTCTGACAGTTGTAAATAAATAAGATTTGAGAAACGCTGGGTTGGAGAACATTCATGAAGTTACTCAACTATTCTATGAGAAACGAAGGAGGGTTACATCCTAGAGCTACGATTTCTCCACCAGTCTCTTTTCCAGCGCCTACCTGGGGAAACAGAGTGGTCACACCACTGTATTTGGAGGAAGACCTCCAAGGCTAGCCACCACCATGGCCATCTTTGTACGATAAGAAAGCAAGAAATGGGGCCACAGCACAGCCTCGCCTTTCCCTCTGTCTTTGCTCTAGAAGAGGAATTTCAATATCTTCTGGCCCTATGCAATAGTCTCTTCTCTCAGCTGAGGAGGTTCAAGGTCCTAGCTGACCATTTCCTGGTTGATTATTTTTGTTATTTTTCTATTTTGGGAATCAACCACTGAGTTGCCCTCACTAAACCAGTTTGTCATTTAACAATGGGGGAATTACAGACAAAAGAGCTCTCTTAGGCCAGAGGACCCTCACATTTCCTGCAGTGTTATTTCCAGTTCTTTGTCCATTCTAGATTTCTGTGTCCTGAGTACTTCTTTCTAACCAGTGTCACATGTAGAAGAGTTATCTTTGACCATCTAGATTTTCTTTCTCATAGATTATTATTAATCTTGATTTCCTGTGATGAGTTATGCCTTTCACATTTCCCCACTTAGCACAGACAACTCCTGAGTGCCTACTTGGTGGCAGCCCTGAGGTCAGGCTCCAAGATATGAAGCTGAGGAAGATCCAGTTCTGAAGTGGCTAGGTCTCTACATGTGTTATTTTTACTTTTTCTTCTCTTGCCAACCTCCTGCTTTCCTTGAGTTATTCTTAGGACCAGCCCCAGGCTTCACTGGAGAATAGGAGTTGGCTGTGTGAAGGGGATCTGCTTCCTCTGCCAGTCCCTCCTCGGGTGCCCCGTGCTCCATACAGGCTCATCAGCAGACCACCGCACAGGGCAATCCCCAGCCTGCTTCCATCTCCTCCTCGAATAACTGATAGCAGTTATTGCTAAATGACAATGCATTTGATTTGCATTTTGAGATTTTATGATCCATTAGAGAAAGGAGGCTTTTCCAAGAGTCCCAAATCATATTCCACATTTTACTCACACAAAAGTCTAGTCTGAGGGGGCAGAATGTAAAATTATTTGATTATTGTTTGAAAACCTCCTCGTAAGGCCCAACTCTGTCACTAACTCTTTGGATAACCCTGAGCAGGTCTTCTTAATTTTCATGAGGCTTAACTGGCTAATCTTATAAAGTGGGGCTGCTATTCCTTGGCGGTCCTACTTGAAGAAACAATGTTCAAGCTCCACTGAGGGGTACTGATAAGATAATGTTTGTGAAAGTGCTCCATGACTATAGAGCGCTATGCAAATGTCAGTAATTCAGTTGCATAGTGACATCTAGATCAGAGCACACTTTATTCTATGTAGAACCTACGCTGCTATCAGGCAGCCCTTTGTCCTTGGTATTCCCTCGTTCACATGGTGAGGCACTAGAGAACCCCTGTAACTTTAGGGGCAAAAGCAGGATCTACTCTCCCCTTCTCAAGTCAAAAGCTTGGGCTATCTTGCCCTATCCATGTCCCCGCTCTGGTGTTAGGCTGTAGTTCCTAAAACATCAGAAGTAAGACCACTCAGTGGTGGAGGCCCAGAACCTGGGCCTGTGGTTCCAGGGCCCCAAGGATGATGGGCTTTAGGGACTCGATAAACCTCTCGAAGTGGTTTCCAAAATTGTATGCACATGAGTGTTTGCTGATTTTTTTTCTTTAGAAAGTATCCATAACTTTCATCAGATTTTTAAAAGCATCCTTGGACCAAAAAGGTTCAAAAATGTATTGATCTAAGATAGCTTTTCAAAATTATTGCAATGACATGGATCAGGTTGCTCCATAGCCAGATAGGAAAAGCATGGATAGAGCTAGAGTCTTATTATATATCATTTTTAGTTGATAAGTTGCCACTTTATAAAATAGATTCTCAGAGTCTCCATTTGAGGGAAACCCCATTAAGGGGTTCCAATGAGACATTAACAAAAGTGCTCTGTGAATTGCCAAGTGCTGTACAAATCAGACTTTATTATGCTTTCCCTGCCTTCGACTTTTCACCCTTATCTCTACATCCTCATTTTCCCGCCATTTATATACTTTTCTGTAATCATAATAAAATATTTTATGCTTGTAGATAGAATGATTAGAAAAATTGAAAATTAATATATAATGTATAACACTTATGTATATAATTATACATAATTTTAACATATATATACATACAGTATATTCTTTTATAATTTTTGTAGCTTTCTTTACTTTTTTCCTTTGTTTTTTGATTCCCATTTATTTCTATTATTTATATTAATATTTGTAATTACTAGAATGTATTCTCTAGTATCATCTGATCCTGCATAACAATGCAAGGCTTTTGTTTTGTTTTTATCTAAAACAATCCCCTACAAGAGAAGATGTCAAATACATGAGCTTTTACAAATTTTTTCATATCACAGAACACTTCTTCAAATACTTTGCCAAATAACACTTTAGTTTAAGCACCTGACCTACTCTTGTGTAAATGGTATGTGTAACATAAAGATTTCCTTTTATTCAAGCATAAAATGTTTTTCAAAAAGAGTTAATGGGTGATATATTTTCTGAATCCCTACATGTCCTCTCATTTCATTAATAGTTTAGTTGTGGGAATAGAAGGCTAAGCAATCATTTATTTATTTTTATTTTTTATAATTTGGAAGGCACTGCTTCATTGTCATCTAGCAAACAGTGTTGATGATGAAAAATCTATTGTTCATCTGATTGTCACTCCTCTGTAGGTAACAAAGTAGTCATGAGTCCTGTCAACCAAGTATTTCTGGTGTTTTTCCCTTTCCAGCACATAGCAAGGCTGTACCTCTTGGCCCCTTGAGCTTGAATAGGGTCATGTGACTAATTCTGGCCAAGGCATTATGAGCACAGGGATGTGTGTTATTCCCAAAGGATTTATTCAGAGAACTCTAGAATTCTCTCTTTTCCTTTTGCTATGGCAAATGACAATGTTCCATGTAGTGGAACCATTATCCTATGTCCCAGAGTGAAGATGGTGGTGACCCAGGAGCACAGCCTCTCCAAATATATATATTCTGGAGATACTCGACCTCTCTTGCAAAATCTTCACTGAAAAACTTTGGGCACAAATCACACACTTCCTTTGGAATATAATATTCTGGTTTTAGCCTAGAGCCAAAAGTTCCCATTGCCAGCCACTTTCAGGTGGGAGTTAAAGGATTAACCTAGTAACTGGCTCACTCTACCTTTTGCATTTAGTGACATTGTACTTGGAGGCTTCCTGGGGCCCCTGAGGATGTCCCTGGTTTACTTCTGGTATCTTGGGCTGTCGTCTCATCTGCTCTTTCTCTGTCTATTCTGACCACATATGTTTCTGTATTTTAGGAATTCTTTATTATCTTTGACCGACAGATTGTTTCCAGCATTTTTCTGCTTTTATTTATTTATTAAAGTACAGCTCTACTGTCATTTCAAGATCTAGGGGGAAATGGAGGTAGATATTTGTGCTCAGACTATCATTTTTAACTGGAAGATATTGTCCAATTTTAAACAAAAGTGTCTCTTAATAATGGAAATTTAAATACACACACACACACACACACACACACACACACACACACACACACACACACACATATATTTGAATTGTCTAAGTAAAAGGTCAATATGTAAGCCTTCAAAATATGAACCATTTTCTGTTCCTGGAGCCCTTAATAAACAATTATACTTAAGTTTTAGAAGCATAACTTAGAAATACAAGGAAGGGTTAAAGAGCCCTAAAAGGATATAATAAAGATGATTTGAGGCTTGGATAATAGGGTATTTGAGGAGAAGTAAACAGAATTAAGACTATTTATTTTAGCCAAATAAAATTTCAGATTGTCCTAATATAGTAATGCATAAAGCACTAATGTGCAGATCAAATTTTCTGTCTCTTTACTAAGGCCAAAATAACTAAAAACTGATTTTAATTACAAAAAAAAAGAGCTTTAGGTGAAAAATACACAAAGAACTCTCTGAATTCTAAGATTTTTTAATATAGGCAGTGGAATACCTAAGGAATGTACAGAAACCAGTTCTCCAGTTCTTAGAAAAAAATGAAAGGAGTGGTTTAGTTTGTACATCTGCCTGAAGATAGGAACCCACATTAGACTCTATCCCTAAGGCACTATGGTTCTCTGCAAGATGAAGTTGTGGTCAGTCTTTGGCATAATGGAAGTAGATCATAGGGCTGTCAATAAAGCCGTGAGCAAGCATGTCTTTCATCATCCTTGTAACGTGACATAATTCACGAGAAGCCTGAAATAGTAATGTGTTATGTTGGAGTATTTTTGCCAACTACTGAAAAGCTCATATTTGATTTTTCCATTAGGAACTTGAGCCTTCTTTGGAAGTCATATTCTTCCCATAAAGTCTTTCCAGATAATGTTTTCCCAGCAACATTTGACCAGACAGCCTAACTAGTTTGTCAGTTATAAACCCTAAGCTATTCATTATTCTATTATTCTCTATTCAATTATCTCTAGTGGTACAGTTTTTTTTTTTCCTTACTCATTGTTTGGATAGAATTCCCAACATGAGAAAGCTAACTACTTTATTAATCGTAAGCTCTAAGCTGCTATTGTTTTCTATTCAATTATGTGTAATGCTACAGTTTTTTCCTCTTATTCATTGTTTTGATAGAATTACCAACATGGAAAAGCAGAGGGGAAAAATAGTTTTTAATAAGGACTGTTTATTTTAGCCAAACAAACTTTCAGTTTGTCCTAATAGAGTAAGGTTTCAAATACATCAAGTGCTAATGTGCAGCTCAGATTTTCTCTATCCCTCCACTATGACCAGAATAAGTAGAAATTGACTTTGCAAGAAAAAAATTTAGATTAAAAAAGTGAAAATAGACTTCCTGAATGTTAGGGTTTTTAACTTTGGCAATGAGTTAACCAAGAAAGGGGCAGAAACTAATTCTCCAATTCTTAAAAAAAGTTAAGAGGATGGTTTAGCCATAAAATCTGTCATCTCAATGATAGAGATTTTTCAATTTTTATGAGGCAAGGAGTCCTGTTTCTGTCTTTGTTCCCTGGGACTATCATGAGGGTCTTAACAAATGAAGTCCCAGAGTTAATTCGCTGGTTTAGAGGTCCCATAGTTTGCCTGGGGAGTTGCATGTCGGCCTTCTTTGGCTGGGTATGATGGGTGGATGTAGAATAAGTGGTGGAATAGCACTTCACTTTTATCCAAGTGCCCACAACTTGGAAAGGGAATACCTGAATTGGGTTTATATGGAGGCAAAGAAAACAAAAGGTCACTTAAGACTATTCATTCACTCATTCACTTATTCACCTATTTGATTAAGCATTAATCAAATGTTTAACACTGGGTTGGAGTTGAGAGAGAGGAAAGAAATGCAGGATATAGATCTTGACTATTATCGCAAGGGCACCATGGTTAACATAAAGATACCAGAATACATAGTCAGAGAACAAAGTCTGATGTAAGGATCAGCAGTGTCAGCCTGGCTTAGGAACATGTTAGAAATGCAGAATCTCTGGCCTTATCTCAAATCTACTGAGTCAGAACCTACTTTTTAACAAGATCTCTAAGAGATTTAGTTGCACATGGCAGTTTGAGAGGCCTTGCCTTAATACGTTTCTAAGTGCTTACAGGGAAAATGAATGGCTTTAAGTTCAGTTCCCTGGGGTTGGCTCCCCAGCTGACTGCCACTCCCCCTCCCCCGTCCCAAGCAATACTGGGCCATCGAGTATGCTGCACGTTAATTTGGGAAGTCCTTGTTCCTGAAGAGCATATGATCTTGTAAGGAAGTAAGATTTGCTGAAAATAACCCAGTAACAAGGTTACTGATTAACTAACAAACACATGATTAAGTGCTAATATGAGAAACACAGAAAATAATACCGTAGAAGTTCAAAGAAAAGAAATAAGCTTGTAGGTATAAACTGACATGGGTGAGAGAGTTCTTTTGAAGAATTGGACTCAATTAAGGCTCTAAAGCAGTTGGTCCAACCTAAGCATGCATCAGAATCATCTGAAGGACTTCTTAAAATGCAGTGTTGGGTCCCAAACCCAGAGTTTTTTATTCAGCAAATCTAGATGGGAAGGTGTTGATAACCTGCATTTATAACACATTCTTCCTCTCCCCCCCACCTGCTATGCTGATGCTTCCAGTCCCAGAACAACACTAAGTACCTCTACTCTAAATAGTGCTTTTCAAAGAGGAATGGGGAAGTACTCTTGCCCCTTGGGGTCAGATTTGACAACGTCTGCAGACATTTTTGGTTATTACAACTGGGTGTTGCAACTGGCACCAGTGATGCTGCTAAACATCCTACAATGCATAGGATAACCCCCACAACAAAGAATTCTCTAACCCAAAATGTCAATAATTCTGAGGTTGAGGAATCTTACTCTAATGCTCAACTTTGACCTCCCATTAAAATCGCCTGGGAAGATTTACAACATCCCAAGGCCCAGGCTGTACCCCAGGTCAATTAAATCAGAATCTCTGGGATCGGGACCTAGGTGATAGTATTTTTTAAAGCTTTCTAGATGATTCTAATGTATAGCCAAGGTTGATGAAAACTCTTCTGAAGAATGGAGAACATGTAAACAGTTAAAAATTGTGCTGATTAATATGTCTGCTCCTAGATTTATTCTCCACTTTTCTCTATCTTATTTAGGTCTGCAGGAGGCTGTCCAGTGACCATATTATCCAGGCCCCTTTGCTCTCTGGCTCCTGGGTGGATTCAGCCAATAAGAGGTACCACGTGAACATTTGAGGCAGGAAGAGAGAGATGGCATGTTATTTATTTTTCCTACTCCCTCCATGTATTGCCACAATTCTGACAGCAGTTCTCCTCCTCTATAACTACAGCTATTTGGGGGTAGCTGCTTTTCCATGGCCTTAGCTCTTAACCAGGTTCTGGTCACCCCCTATATTCTCTTGTCCCAGAAGCTTGCCGCTGCGGCCGGTTAGTGCCTGGGTGCTTCAACAGTCGTTACTGGTTCCCTCAACTTTGCATACATCTCTGTAAATGATCTTTTAGTTAAAGTCACTTCAAAATTCCAAGTGAATATGCTGTTTCCTGCCGGGCCAGGCTGGCTTTGTGGGCATGCAACCTATGCAGGTGCATAGGGCCCTACCCTCAGAAAGGCCCCACGCTTGGTTTAATGTTGTGCTGCATTCTGTCTTGGATTTCTTAATACTTTTGCACAAGTGGTCTGTATTTTCTTTTTTCATCGGGCCCCACAAATTATATACTGGCTGATAGAAGGCTGGCTTCTTAGGAAGGAAATGGCAGGAGCAAGACTGGGAGTTAAAAATGCACTTGCTGTGTTTTGAAGAACAGTAAAATGGAGTCATTTCCAACCTGGCTGGAAAGAATAATCCATCATCAGATCTAGCGGCAAGCTCATGGTGGTCTGGCAAAAGCCGTGGACTGGGTCTACTGCAAGAGAGCCTCAAAGTGCCCAAAGCATCCTAGCATAGGTCATGTTGAGAGCTGGCTTCAGAGTAACCAGTTTTTCAGACTCCAGTTCTTGATATACCTGGGATTTTTTCTGAAAGTCATACTTTAGACGTGAAAAATAAGACTCCATAGGTAATAATGTGCACATTCCAGGAAAAAAATGTGTTCACTTGCATTTAGCTCATTTTATTCTCATAATATGCCATACAGGATAGTAGTTCTGGAGCAACACAAATATTGATAAACTTTTTAAAAATTGAATTATAACATATATAGAGAAAAGTACTCAAATCTTAAAGTGTATAGTTTAATTTTCGCAAAGTGAACACATCTGACACTCTGATCAAGAAAGGGCATTCATTACAAGCTCTCCAGAAAGATGCCAGTGCTAACTTCCTTTCCAAAAGTAACTATTATCCCCACTTCGGATGCCAAGAGGTGTTGTCAACTTGATGGGAAAGAATCATACGGTCTGAGTCATTTTGTGTCTTGCTTCTTTTTCTCAATATTGTGTTTGTGAGATTTATGGTGTATCTATCAGTAGTTTCTTCATTCTCTCTCATGTATAGCGACCCATTGTAGAATATTTTACGATGTATTTACTTATTCTAGTATTTATGAATATTTGGGTTTTCAGGTTTTCAGTGTTATGAATAAATGCAATATGAACATCTTTGCTGGGTCTTTTGGTGCATATGTATGCATTTCTTTAAAAAATATATTTTGGAATGCAATTGCTATATTGATATAAGATTTTTCAACTTTTGTAGACATTGTCGAACAATTTTCCAAAGTGATTGTATCAATTTATATTGCTGCTACCAGTGGATAAAAAATTCTAGTTGTTTCACATCTTCATTAATGCTTCAACATATCACAGCAAGTAAAATTAATCATTCTAGTGGGTTCATAGTGATTTCTCATTTCGACTTTAATTTGCATTCCCCTGATAACTAATATGGTCAAATACCTTTACATATATTAATTATCCATTTGGGTATCTGCTTTTGTGTAATGTCTGTTGAAGTTCATGACTATTTTTCTATTAGGTTGACAACTCCAGTTAATTCATAATTTTTATATTCTGCATGCAAGTCCTTTGTTGTTTATATATATGCAAATATCTCCCTCCCCCCACCCCTGCTCTGTGGCTTGTCTCACTTTTTATGGTATCTTTTGACAAAAGGGATTCTTAATTTAAATGTAGTTCAATTTAGGAATTTTTTCCTTTGTGGTTGGTACTTTTTTGTGTCCTGTTTCAGAAGCCTTTGTCCCAAATTCATGCAGATATCCCTTATGATACTACATTGCTTTCTAAAAGACTTATTGTTTTACCTTTCACATTTAAAGGAAAATCAAAACATAAAATTTTGTGATTAGTGAGGGATAGATGAAAACTCTTTCCATGTGATTCAACAAATGATCTTTGATCATTTATTAAAAAGACAACCCTTTTCTTATTGTTCTCTAGTGCCGCTTTTGTTATAGATCAAGTATCCAAATATGACTGGTTTTAATATTATGATAATTGGTAGTTCTAGGCTCATAGATGAGTTGTGTAGAATTAGAATTAGTTATTTCTTAAATGTTTGGTAGAATTCACCAGTAAAGCCATCTGACCTGAAGTTGTTTTCCCCCCATTTAGGAAGATTTTTAACTACACATTTTATTTCTTAATAGGTATAGGATTGCTCAGATTATCTTTTTCTCCTTGACGGAGCTTTGATTCAGCTCTGATAGTTTGTATCTATCAAGGAGTTTGTCCATTTCATATTATTTATATTTATTGGTAACTATTTATCAATCTTTTCCACTGATTTCCTATTGTCTATTTTATTTATTTCTGTTTTAATATTTATTTCCTTCTGCTAACTTTGGGCTTAGTTTGTTCTTATTTTTCTAGTTGCTTGAGGTATAGAGTTAGGTTGTTTATTTAAGATCTTTCTTTTTTCTCAATGTATGCATTTATCATTATAGACTTCCCTCTTAGAATAACTTTTGTTGCATCCTACAAGTTTTGGAATGTTGTGCTTCCACTTTCATTTGCTCAAGATATTTTTTATTTCTCTTTATATTTTTGTCTTGGATTCATTGGTTGTTCATGTCAATGTTGTTTAATTTCCATGTTTTTGTACATTTTCTAGATTTTTGACTGTTATTGTTTCTAGTTTTATACCACTGTGGTTGGAAAAGATACTTGATATAATTTCTATCTTCTTGAATTTGTGGAGACTTGTTTTGTGGCCTAACATATGATCTATTCTAGAAAACATTCCATGTGCAGTTCAGAAAAATGTATATTTAGCTACTGTTGGATGGGATGTTCTGTACATGTCTGATAGATTCATTTGGTCTACAGTGTTGTTCAAATCCACTGTTTCCTTATTTTTTCTCAGCTTGGATGATCTATCCATTGTTGAGAGTGGGATATTAAAGTCTCCAAAAAGTATTTACTTTATGTATTTAGGCACTCTGTTGTTAGATGCATAAATATTTACAATTCTTATGTCTTCTTGATAAATTGACCTCTTTATTACTATATAATAACCTCCTTTGTCTCTTTGACCATTTTTAGTTTGAAGTCTATTTTGTTTGATATAAGTATAGTTACCCTGCTTTCTTTTATCTACCATGTGCTTAAAATATCTTTTTTCATCCCTCCGTTCTCAGCCTATGTGTGTCCTTAAAGATAAAGTGAGTGTCTTATAGGCAACGTAGTGTTGGGTCTTGTTTTTTTTATCCACTCAGCCATTCTATGTATTTGATTGGAGACATTAATCTATGTACATTTAAAGTAATTATTGATAGGTAAGGACTGAATATTGCTATTTTGTTAATTGTTTTCTGATTTGAAGATCCTTTGTTGCTTGCTTTCTCTCTTGTTGTCTCTGTGATTTGATGACTTTTTGTGCTGGCATGTTTTGACTCCTTTATCATACCTTTTGTGTATTTACTATAGCTATTTCCTTTGTGGTTACTAAGAGGTTTACACAAAATGTCTTATATTTATAATATCTATTTTAAGCTAATAACAACTAGCCCCTGATAACCACTATTCTACTTTCTGTCTCTACAAATTTAACTACTAGAAGCACCTCATATAAATGGAATCATATAATATTTGTTGTTTTGTGCCTGGTTTATTTCCCCTAGCATAATGTCTTCCAGATTCATCCATGTTGTTGTACATATTAGAATTTCATTCCTTTTAAAGGCTGAATAATATTCATTATGTGTATATATTGTATTTTGTTTTTCCATTCATCTTTCCAAATATTTGGATTGTTATCATCTTTTGGCTATTGTGAATAATGCTACTGTATGCATTGGTATAAAAATATCTGTTTAAGTTCCTGCTTTTAGTTCTTTTGTGTATATACCTAAAAGTGGATGGCAGAACAATATGGTAATCCATATGGTAATCATATGGGAAATCCCTTAATTTTTTGAGGAATCAACATACTGTTTTCCACAGATGATGCAACATTTTACATTCCCACAAGCAAAGCACAGGGTTCCAATTTTTCCACATCCTAGCCAACATTTATTAGTTTTTGGCTTGTTTGTTTGTTTATTATAATAGCCATCCTAATAGGTGTAAAGTGGTATCTCACTTTGGTTTTAATTTGCATTTCCCTAGTAATTAGAGATGTTGAGCATCTTTTGGCCATTTGTATTTCTTCTTTGGAGCAATGTGTATTAAAGTCCCTGCTTATTTTTAAATTGAGTTATTTGGCTGTTGTTCTTGCTGCTGCTGTTGTTGTTGAGGGGAAATGCTTTAAATAAGATAAACTGATACAATATTGCCAGGATATAATATTTTCTGATACAATATTATCAAAAAAATTTTAAAATAATTACCAGTGCACATGTCTCACAAAGGAATTTTAACCTGAATATATAAAAAACTGCAACTCAAAAAGAAGACAAACAACCCAAATTTGAAAAGGGTAAAAGATTTAAACAAGACACTTCACAAAAGAATATATACAAATGGCCAATAAGCACATGAAAAGATGCTCAACATCACTAGTCATCAGGGAAATGCAAATTTAAATCACAATAAGAAATCATTACATACCCACTAGGTTGGCTAATATTAAAAAGAACAATTATGCTAAGTGTTAGTAAAGATGTGGAGTAATCAGGATTCACATACACTTTTAGTGGGAGTATAAAATAGTACAACATTTGGAAAAGTATTTTGGCAGTTTCTAAAAAAGTAGAATATACATTTACCATACATTTATTAATTTCACTCCTAGAGTTACTCAAGAGAAATGAAACATGCCTGCACAAAGACCTGTACATAAATGTTTATAGCAGCTTTATTCATAACAGCCAAAAGGTAGAAACAACCTAAATGTATATAGACAAATTGTACTGATACATGCAATATGAATGAATTAAAAAAAAAAATGCTGCATGAAAGAAGTCAGACACAAAGGAGTACATACTATGTAATTGAACTTATATCAAATTTTAGAACATGCAAAACTAATCTATTATGGTATAAAGTAAATCAGGGGTTGGCAAGCGTCTTTAAAGTAGGGAATGGACTTCTAAGGGAAACAAAGAAACTTTTGGGGTGATACAAATAGCCTATATCTTGAATGTGGTGATGGCGTTTCCACAGATGTATAATTTGTCAAAATTCATCTAAATGTATGCTTAAAATAAGTGCATTTTATTATATGTAAGTGATACCTCGATAAAGTTGATTTTTTACAGAAAGCAAGTTCTCTTAGTAACTAAGAAACTGTGATAATAATCTAAGTCTTCAAACCACCATGTTACACTTAAGTCTGACGTAAGTATGGCATATACACACCTTACACTGAGGAAGGTGTTCAAACATCTAGTTTCTTTTCTTCATAAACTGAAATAATTTCCCACAACACGATTAGTAAAATAGTTATATTTACTCCTTCTTTTTCAGACTTTCTGAATACGCCACTACATTTCAAACAAGTAGGCTAAAGAATAGAATAATATATATTTAAAATGTTTGGGTTACCCAAGAGCAAAATTAATCTTATAACATTACTTATAATATTCTCCAAGTAAATGGAATAAAGCATTTCAAAATTACTTCCTTTATATTTCAGATATACTCTATTATGTTGAATAGCCCTTTAAACATAAAACCAAGCACGTGAGAAGTTCCCAGGGTGTTAGCTAAGTCTTCACTTCTGTGGGTGCTACTGAGTTATTACACAATATTTTAAATTTCAGATCCCATAAAATTGTAAAAATTCTATTTACAATTTTGGGTGAACAAACATATGAACCCAATGAAGAAATTTTCTCCTTAAATCATAAACAATTCACTGAAAAATAATTATTAAAAATCACATTTTGATACTATAGAAGAAAAAGGATATGTCAACAATTAAAAAAAACATACTGTTGTGTTCTAAAGATTAACCACAAAGGGTAAGATATTGTTACCATTATGTGAAAATAAATCGTATCATTGCCTTGAACATATTCTTAGTACATTGCTTATCTGCTGTATCTGATGAAATCTCCTAGGGTTTGAGGTTTTAACACTAAGAAAATGTTCTTGTTTCCTTGTATTTTCATGACAAAATAGCATTCTTGCTAAAAAGATTAGATTACAAAAAGGAGTGAGAAGCAGAAAGAGGAGAGAAAAATTTCAGGCAGAATGTCAGGTTTCAGGATATGTCCTGGAGACTGGAATCTGACCAATTTATCTGCAGAGATGCGCCTTTCACGGTCTGTCTTGCAGATAGCTGTAAAGCAATTACATAAATTGCTCTGAATCATTTCACCAGGATCAATTTAACACTTAGAACTAGAAAGCTCTGCCAATTCGATCAGAAATCGGTGATTTGAAAGATTTTTGAGAAAATAATGTTTTTTCTTCTTCAAGTTGTGCAATGGGATCCACTGAGAAACCAAATTCTTCTATTCATCCAGAAGAATGTTATCTCTTTGATTATTAATGTTAAGTCTTTGATTATCTAGTTTTGAATTATATGTAATCATGAAACTCAGGGCTTGTCTTCTCTCAAAGCTCTTCCACAGCAATAGCATGATTTACTGGAAAGTTATTTACCATATTCCACATCTTCAAAGACCAGATCCCCTTTATTTCTCTACCACAAAGTGCTCCTTAGAATTTTTCATTAAAGCAATATGAATTAATGCCAGTTGTTACTCTAGGAGAGATCAAACTGAAACCTCCACAGAAGTCCAAGTAACAGGAAACTCACAGGGAGTGATACTGTGATGTGCTCTTCAGTGACCGATGAACTATGCTATTTTAAAAAATGGTAGCAAAACTGAACAAGCCCCCAGGGCATAGAACAAACTGCAAAAATAAATACATACAGAGTGATTAACAATATTAAAATAATCAATAAGGATGGATGAAAAAGGCAGCATTTTGAGATAAAACTGCATTTTCAACTATTTTTAGAATATTTCCCATTTGGCAGAATCCCAAATGGATTTTGCCAAGCACTTTTTCTCCTTAATTTTTAAGTACATATGTATTTCAAGGAAAATTTAATCCATATGTTCCTCTCTCATTTACACAATTTATCAAAATGTTGCTTTGAATGAGCCATTTAATGTCTAAGAAAACTGAAGAGCACTTCTTCTCCCACCTCCCAAAACAAGTTTTTGGATTTTTTTCTTCTTGAATTAAATATGTTTGATACTATATAAAAAGCTAATTGAAAAATATTCAATTCTGTTTTAATATTCAGAATCAAACAGAGTCTGATAAAATTCAAAATAGCAGAAGAGCATACATTCTTTCATTCACATGGTTTCTGTAAAGCAAAGCATGTTAGAATAAAAGGCACTTTAGAAATGACAAGTTTCTTCTCTCACTTTAAAAACTAGGAAACTGAGTCCTAGTAAAGTGATTTCTTCAGTTTTCTGATTTTAATTAGGATTTTGTTCATAACATATAAAAGTGTTGACATAATAGTAGATGATAAAAAAAAAAAAAAAACCCAAACACTGGAGTTCATTCCTGCAAGAAGTGTGCCTGCCTGCTTCCAACAGACTAACACCTGGACAACTGATTGGCGGGGAACCAAAAGTTCAACATCTGGAGTTGCCCCTGAAAATTTCAATGGCCCAATTCACCATGTGATCCTAATTGTATCTATCCTTTACTATCCCCACAAGGGTAAGTGATAGACCTGTTTAAAAGAAAAATTAAGTCCAGGTACTCTCAATTCTTACCAGAAGATGCTATAGCAAAACAAGCTGATTGTGGTTTAACCGACAAAGATAATTCTCCCTCCTCTCCTTCCCCTTGTTTTCCTTCTTCTTAGTCCCCTAAAGGGGGTCATTCTAGGCTACACAGGAATCAGCCTATGAGATAGGATCAAGGTACTCCTTTGGTTTGGCTTCTATTACCAGTGTCTTCAAGCACTTCAGTTTCCTTAGGCAAGGAAAAAGGCATAGATGAGTGAAACACTGTTATCCCCAGGGAAATAAAAAAAAAGAAAAAGAAAAAGAAAAGAAAAGAAAGGAAGACCATTGAGGCTTCCATTTGTCATATCAGGAGGCAGTCATGAAGACCTCTATAAGATTAAAGACCTCTTAAAGACCTCTATAAGATTCTATAACCTTACAACTTACCAATGTTTATGTTACTTTCTGTTTGTTTTTTAGCAATAATTTCCAGAAAACCCCTATTTTTTAAAATGTAATGGGAGGGGCATATAATATATGTGTGTCGTTTAAGAGTAATCAAAGAAGGCGAGAACTAGGAGAACTTTTGTAGAGGGAGAAACTAAAATTATATAGTGCAGAACAGCTCAACCACTTACCAGTTGTTCAATCTTGGGAATGTTTCTTAACCTCTCTTTATCTCAATTTTCTCATCTATAAAATGGAAACAATAACTTTTGCCTACTTCATAAGGATTAGTGAAATAATATGTATAAAGCATTTAGGATAATGTTTACATATAATAAGACCTCAAAAATAATTGTGAGTACACTATCATTTTCTTACACGGAAACAGGCTGAATCTTTGGGACTTGTGGCAAACAGAAATATTATTTAAGACTGATAAGGAGCTCTGAGTCTAAGCAATCAAAAAGCTATTATGGATTTACTGAACCAACTATATACTCAAAATAAAATAAGGACTCAACTGATGTTATTATAACAAGTGCCCTTATTATCGGTATAGATTGTAACTCTACCTTCTTCTATCTTGACTTCTAGCTGTCAAAAACAACAGTGTAGTCAAAGATTAGACAACCATTAGAACCCAATTCAAAATACTCATAAGCGTCCTCAGAAACTCGGTTTGAGAAGAGATTACTTTAGCAATGACCTTAAAGCATGATAGCTTTGGGGCTCAAGTGAGGTGGGTTTCTGAGCTATTTTTAATAGGTGAAGTTTTTCTCTTTTGATTGTAACTTGATCGGTTATACCAGATGGTAAATGGATTGGAAAGCTCACTGGCTTGAAGAGTGGGAGGACTGTGACTGCAGTTGGTTTTGTTTTAAGTATCACTCTAAAGACACCATTCCATATCTAAGGGGTTCTTAACTATGAAAAAAAAAAAAAAGGTTGGATTTGGTGATCATAAATGTCCCTAACATTTCATGGACCTATAATAGCATAATTATGAAATCATGAGATTGGTTTTTCTGGCCATATAACTCGATCACCAAACTGATTTATAGTGCAGCTTTCTTTGAAAGTTCCAGGCATTGTATATAGAACAATTGTGAAAATAAAGAGGAATGTGATGACTACAATATGCTTTAGAGTTGAATTTGGCTTCAAATGTAGACTCTTTCACTTTATCGATGGCCCAATATTGAGCAAATTGCTCAGTTTCTCTGGGTCTAAATTTGCTTAATAATGAAATATGGCTCTCTTTACCTAGGGTTGCTCAATAATTAAATGAGAGAGCATAAGTCATGTGCCTGTCTCATAATAGATGCTCAATGGAAAATAGCTATTATTATAGTAGCAGAAACGGAAATAATGGATTCAAGCATTTGAAAGGTCTCACATCTAAGAGAGTGTCAGATTCCATTATGCATGTAAATAATGCTCCTCAACCCCAGAATATTGTTCTCATCTTTTTGTCATGTGGTAAAATATTACCAGTAGAGACCCAGGAAAAAGCAATGTGATTGTGTTTGTTGAATGAATTAATGAAGTTGCTTCCTTTGGTCAGGACTCTTGAGCTTTGCTGAATACTCTCACAATTTATTAGAGTCAAATTACATCACACACTTGACCAATGTGTTTGTTCACAGTACCTGACACTTGGGGCCTAATGGACATAAACATAAACACTGATGGGTAAGTAAAATGTTTCATATTTAAATGACTAAATAAATATTATTTTTAAGTTTGCTCCTGCCTGATGGGTCTGAAATGGCTAAAAAAAAAAATTCTTATATTGGAGGGGCACATGAGAATATAACCAAAGAGGCTAGTTCTTTGCAAAGTGATGGTGAACAAATATCCTCTAAGCAGAAGGACTTCAGAGATGGACACTTTCCTCTTAACATAAAGGAGGCATTAATGTTGCAACTTGGGTAATATCTTCAGACTTGGCCAAGGGCCACCTTGGAAAAAGAGTCTGGTTTCTGAGCTCTACCTTCAGAGATAAGTGGCAAGGCAGGATCACTGCATTTGAACTTTCAGTTGCTGGAGGAAGTCAGGAACCAAGAAACCAGGGATTACTCTGTCAACCTGAGACTTCCCCTTAGTTGTTATTTTTGTTGCCCCAGTTTCCTAGGATGATTACCAATAAAATCTCTACAATAATCTTTTAAAAATAATGCACGTTCTGGAGTAGTGGTGGGAGACTGCTTCCTACTCTGCAGCCAGGCTTAAATATGGGGAGAAAAAATCACAAAGGATAGAGGGAAGCAATTGTGGAAGAATAACGGAAGCAGGCTGAGTCCAAAAGGCCTCCAGAAAATCTGGGCCAGAGAAGGAATTCCAGGAATTCCAGGTACAGTGTAGGATCAAGCAAGGAAACTGTTATCTCTCAGTTCCTAGTAATTCAAGTCCCCCCCACGCCCACCCACCCGAGGCTTACAATCTACTTAAAAATCTGTACTCTAGTATGTAATAATTCTTTCTTACAACTTTTTCACGGTGCTTTCTGAAAGAATTTATTTTCTGGGTTTGTGAAATGTTGAGAAGTCCAACTCATTAGAAAATAAATTCAACTTGGTTACTTAACCAAACTTCTTGAATGGTCAATACATGAATTTATCTTCATTCAAAAATGAACAGAGCATTGTCCTACCAAAAGTCATCATTTCTTGCCTTTGAGAAGGGACTAGAAAGACTTGTGCTGAACTAATTCAGAGCATTTTAGGTCGTCAGCCTGGAAATCAAAGCAAAAGGGAAGAAAAATAAATAAATAAACACAAAATTTGTGAGCTTTGGGAAACAAGTAGTTTGGGAAAAAAGCTAATTTTCAAAGGTCTCCATCTACCCTATGGCCACTCCTTTCTCTAGGACCTTTCTGCCTTTCGTTATTTCAGTTTTGAGTTAAGAATACTGGAACTGATCACTTTTCAGCCTCAATAGGTCCTTGCTAATTATTTTAACATTTCAGGTTCAGGAAACCCAAACCCAGTGTTTGTTAAGTACTCTTTGCCTTGATTTGTATGCCCTCTTATATTTCAAGGGAAGTTGGGTCCATGTGTTTCTGATTCGTTTTTACTTAACTCATCAAGACATTGTTTCATGAAGGCCATTTGATGTCCAAAGATTCTGCTGAACCTTTTGTTCGTTAAACCATAAAGCCAAGGAAGTAACATGCAGTTTATAACAAACAACCAAACCAAACAAAACAAAAAAACAGAGTTAGGAGACTCAGGAACTAACTATCTTACCTCTAATCCTGACACACTTTCACATCATGTCAAGTCACTTTTCTAGGTATCTGTGTTATCTGGGTAGAGAGAACAATGTTTTATGCAGAGGGAATTTTATAATTAAATACTATTTTGGAGAGTCTTTGTTAAGAGTAAGGCACATTATAAACCACTACAAAATAGATCTTGAGTTAAGAGAATGAGTGTTTGCCTAGTTTTGAGGTTATTATCATAGTTGTCCTGGCCAAGGACCACAACTCAAAATTAAATTTCAAATGGTGATTAGACGAAACAGTGTTTCCACCTGAAAGCGTAATCTTTATATGGATTTATACACTGAGAAAGTACTATATTTCCTACTGGTTTCCTATTTGAGCTAACAGACCACCAATCTTTAACGATTTGCAGAAAGATACGGGGTAGATATTTGCCATAGACAGATCTTTCTATTCTGACTCAAATGCAGAGATTCTCCTGATATTTTATTTTTGAGCATGGGATATGGAAGTCAAAGTTCCTTTGAATATCAAGAATGAAATAGTTATTTTAATTTATTCATTTTGGTTTTCCACCAGGTTTGTTATCTTATTGTCACTTGCTTGTCGCTGGGTTCTCAGATGGCAACTCTCCAGTGGCATAATAGGATTCAAGAATCAGTTTTGACTGGGGTCAACAACAGAAATCAAAGACATTCTCAATTAAAATTATATAGGGTTCCCAGGACAGCAGCCTTGTGATAATAAGGGCAAAACAGTTGAAGTTTTCTTACTAGCTGCTCGGGGCAGTACATACCAGTGCTGGTATACAAGCTGCCCTGCGTCAGCATCTTTAGGAGATTTTATAGCAAGTTGAGACTGGCCACTGACCCTCTTGCAGAAGTGACAAGTAGCAACTGATCCCAGCTGGCTCCTCCCAAGCAAGCTAGAGCAATTTGCTGGGCAAGCCCCTTTGTCTCTCCACAATTGGTAAGCTATTTAGACCCATTAGAAGAGTACCTATTATTTGTCTGGGGAGTGGGATGAGGAAACCAGGGAAGGTCTAATATCTGTATATGATCCATGGCCAAAAATAAAAATCTACCAAAAGAACAAAACCAACTAAGGGCCAGCTTTCCAGGACTTCACAGTCTAGTGAATGAGGTCAGAAAACAAATAATGACCACACAACATGGAAAATGATTTTATTGAGGTATGAGAATCATCAGTAATGTCATAAATGAGATGATGGTCAACTTGGTGGCAGTGGGGAGGGTTCTTCCCAAGAAGTGCATGCTCATGATGAGAAGGCAGTCTAGGGTGCAAATTGAGGGAAGGCATTCTAGGCAGAGGGATCTACATGTCATTAAGAACCCTAATTACAACCAAACTGAAGAGAGTTTGAAAGAAATATAGACACCCACCTCACAATTTTACATGTTCTGCAACATAAATCATAATAAAAGAATCCGAAGTCCAATAGTATATAACCAGTTTCCCCAAATTTCATAAACAATTAAGTAACACCAGGTCCAGTGAGAAAGTGAAGATTCTTTTAGAGCTCTCCGAAGTCATGAACTGCCCTCAAATGTCTACTGTCCCCTTTTCCTAGCCAAGTGGCCCGGCCAATGTCCTCTTTCAATTGGTCATTGAGCTGAGGCAATGTTAGCTAAATTTACTGCCCTTGCTAGTCGGCATTCTTGTCTTATGGCCAGGGATTGTTTCTGTCCACCTAGACAATCCACCTAGAGTACCCAAAGACACAAGCACCTTATGTATCTTAAAAGGAATGTGGAATTTTCTTCCGGTCAGGTCAAAAAACACAGCTCCTATAACAAAACTCAAAGCTCTGAAAATAAGAGATATCTTCTTTTTCAGGTATATTGTATCCGTTTATAATTGTTCCTGCTTCGAAATTTCAGAGGTGTAACACTGGTGGGGTCACAGAGTCATCTTCCAGATCCAGACCCTTCCATGTTCTGGGTCACAGGAAAGCTGATATACAGCTTCCTTTAAAGGCTTACATGTCTTTGCCCTAAAAAAGCACATTCTGTTTGTAGCAGGGGTGCCAGTGTGCTCTAATCACCTGCTATATCAATTTCCTCAGCCACTCGGCAGCCCCTCTCTCTCTCTCCATCTCTCTTCCTCCTCAGCCAGGCACAGTGAATGAAGCGACATTCTCAGTAGCTCTGAAAGGCCTTGAGTTCTGAAGTTCCATATTCATAACTCTCAAGCTGGCATGAGTGGGCCCTTGCTTTAGCTATTCAGGGATACCTGTGAGAAATGAGAATAAAATTTAGAAGTACATAAATAGATTTATTACCTATAAATCTTAACATGTTTTGAAAAGCATGATGCACTTAAATGTGTGAATCTGGCTGAGACCATAGTTTAGTGAGAGTGTGTAGTCGTTATCTATTGCTGTATAGCAAATCTCCCCAAAACTTAGGAGTGTAAAATAATAGTAACCATGTATTATTTTTTATGTTTCTGTGATTCAGGAATTTGGAAGTAGTTCTGCTGGGTAGTTTGGGGTCTCATGCAGTTACAGGCAAATGGTGTCTGGGACTGGGGTCATTTTGAAGGCTTTTGCACTCTCACACCTGATGCTCCAGCTGGGAAGTCTCAAACTACTGGTGGCTAAAACAAGTGAGGCTCTTCTAGGTGGTCTCTCCACTTGTTCTCTGCATCATGGCAGCTTTAGAGTATCTGGACTTATTAGATGGCCACTCAGGCCCCCAAAGGCACTTCTCCTAAGATATAGAGCCAGGCAGAAGCTGTGTCATTGCTCTCAACCTAGTCACAGAATTGTCATAGGATTGCTTCCTTCTCATTCTGTTTAGTAAAATTGAGTCACTTGGGCTGACCCATGTTTAAGGGGAGGGTAAATAGATTACATCTTTTTATTTCAGAAATGTTTAAAATTTTTCAGATCTGTTTTATTTGTTTATTTTTTTAGGTTTATTGGGGTAACATTGCTTAATACAATTATGTAATTTTCAGTTGTACATTATAATTTGACATCTATATATTCTATTGTGTGATTACCACCCAGAGTCCAGTTTCCTTCAGCTACCATATATTTGATCCCCTTTACCCACTTCAGTCAAACAATCACAAAGGAAGTTAGGAAGTGTCAACTGGAAAGGATATATAAGTAGCAAAGTATAAAAGCTAATCATTATATATGTATATATGTATATATAAATATATACATATATATAATAAAAATTTGGGGACCACACTTATACAAAATATCATGGTTTCCAACTTTTTGTGATCATGCAGCACAATCAATAAATTTTAATCCCCACAATATATTTACATTTATCTATTCATATATTTTATAAATGTACTACTAATTATATCATGCACAGAAATTTAAATGGAAGACATAAAAAATGAATATAAATAAAAGTTCTAATATTTTCTTTCTCCACACCAATGGACTTTTTAAAGCAAATGCCAGTCTAACAGATGCTAAACTTCCTCACTTACTCTCTGCAGCTATCACACACGTCATCATTTCAATTGAGAATTCCACCAAAATCTAACAGAGGAGGACAAAATGCTAACAATATAGGTTGTTATATTGTTATGTCCTGCATGGAAAAGAAATAACGCTTGTGAAACTCCCACATTTTTGGTCCGACAAACAAATTAAGAGTCTCGACAAAATGTCTGCATTGAAAAACCCATTTGGGCTTTTTTACAACATAGCTGAATTCGTTAAAGAGTTCAATGTCTTCTTGTTTAGGAAGTTTTAATTTTACTACTATTGGGTTACTCAGATGGAATAAACAAGGAACACCGCTGTTCTGCTCATTGTGGTCATGAATTACAGGGCCCTGCAGAAGCGTGGTGAGGTACTTTGGAGTCTCGATTTCAGTGTGCTGTGTGTGTACTATGTAGTCTTCTATACAATGTGTGTGTAGACTTTAAAGCTTTTCAAACGAAGCTACAGCTGAAGTTGCAAGACCAGTCATGTTGCATTTTTCCTAAGGGCAAAACCCCAAATTGACAGCTCTCACTTTGTGTTACAAAATTGAGCAATCAGGACCAAGCAGACCCCTGCCACATAGCGACTCGCTGATATCAATTACTTAGCCTATTTATCTTGACAAAGCAAAGTATTCATTTAAATCTTTCATTTTCTGGCACCATAAAAGCAGTAGGGACTGCAGGAAAAGGTGATCATGCCATCTTGGAACTGTTCATATCTAAGATGTAGACTTTTGATCAGAGCTAGGCAGGTACCCAACATTTTAAAAATGGAAAATTTTGAAAAGCTAGTCATTTAGAGAAATTTCAAATATGGCTTTTTGAAGGGAAACTCTGAAAGAGAACATAGCCTAAGGGAGATAGAGGCTGTAAGAATGAAATTCTGACCACACTGTGATTAATAAATGTGGAGATAAAGACGTCAGTAAGACTTCCCAGAAACCCTCTGATGAGTTTAGATTTCGAAAGGATACATATAAAAAGGCAAGGAAGGTCATATAACCAAGGACACAAGTTGTGAAATGTATAAGAAAATTGTCAGAATCGTAATGTGCTGATTACGCCAAAGCTTACAAAAGTGACAAAGGCAATAAAACCTATCATTTCAACTCTGCTTAGATCACAGATGTGAATAAGAAAGTAAAATGTATAATACTGGAGATGACAGTATAATGCTAGTAGATGAGAGAAGCATTCCAATCACAGAAAATTATCTTCAAAACTAAAATAGTCCAACATAGGTTAAAAGAGTACACAAATTTCCAGAAAGAATGAGCTGCTTAAATGAAACCTACACTCCACCTCTGGAGTGTAAAATCTGGTACCCCAAGATTTTAAAGGAACTTGTAGGTTATGGGGGAACCACCAAATCTAGGAGACCCTGAGCTGTGTCAGAGATTGAAATGAAACGCTCACTTTTGATTTCCAGAAAGTAAGTGATACAGGGTTTGGGAGCTGATTCTAGAAACAGTAAATAAGTAGACATGACATTGTTATCTTGTAAAATTCCAGAAAGAGACTATTAAACAGGTGGTCTGTTGACCATAGAAAATGAAATGCTGATCAGTAGGGTCTGGTGTGTATTCATCATGAAAATCTACTCCAAATGGGCTTCATTCTCTTTTTGGTAAAGTAAATAGATAAGCAGATCATAGGCACAGAACATAAACATGGCACAGAGGAACTCCAATAAGTCTCATTAAATACCAACATGAAAAGCAACTTTTAAAGATATGCCACAAGAGCCTTTTTCTTTTTAAAAAGTAATTTATTTTCCAACTATGTAAGCAATATTTTTAAAGCATATGGACACAGTATTTCTTTGACTCCAAGATGTAAATCATTGTGTAATAATATATCAATTTAAAAACAGCTTTCGCGTTGAGAAAAAAATTACACAAAATGTATAATTTATCCAAATTTAAGAAGCATTAAAAAAAGAAAACTGTATCTTAGAATTAAGGAAATACACACTCACATGTATTTACAGTAATGTATAAATGTATAAATTAAAATCATCCATTTATTCACCTGGCATTTGATTATAAACTTTGATTTGATGAAATTAAAAACTATAAACATAATTTCTAGTGAATTAATAATGAATTCTAATTTAATTATTGCTTTTATTCTGAAATTTAATTTAATAAATAGTTTTGCAATGTATTGTACAGATATGTTCATCTGCAGTTCCAGTTATTTCCTTAGGGCACATTTCCAGAAGTGGAATTATTAAGTAGAAAAATGTTTTAAAGATTCTTGATACATATTACCAAATGAGTTCTCAGAAAGTTTACACTAATTTGCATTATCGCCAGCAGTGGTTTGAGAAAGAACCCATCTTACCACCATTTAAGATGATCTTTCCTTTTCAAATTCTTGGAAGATTTGGTAGGCAAAAACAAACTAATTTCAAATTTTCTTTAAATTTAATTTAAATTTCATTGACTACAGTGACATAGAATATTTTTCCATATAAATATTACTATTTGTGTTTCTTCTGTGAATTGTCTATTCTTATCTTTTATTCATTTTCTGAATGGAAATTTATTATTTTTCATATCAATTATTATGTGGTCTTTGGATAGCAAAGATATTAAACATTTTCTGTTCTATTATTGTACTATTTTATGTTTTGTATTAAACATTCTTGTCATTTTGTTCGAATCTGCCTATTTTTTCCCTTTGTCTTTTCTTAAGCTCATCTCAAAGACTGCATGCTTTTTCATTGGGAGATTTACAGAATTTACTTGAATTGTTATGTCTGATATTTGACCTTACCTCTAGTATTTTGTTTATTCCTTTTGTTTTGGGGCAATGTCTTGCTGTTTACTTTGTGCGTGCCTGTATTTTGCTCTATGATTAGTGTTTTGATTGCTTTTATCTTTCACAGTAATTTGGAACACAGATATCCTATATTTTTTTATTGTACTTGTGATTGCTGATAAGTTTTTCAAATCATATGTGAACTCATATTTAAAAAAATATCAAATTCATGAATGAAACAAAAACTTTTATATTTATTATGGGATATTAAGAATTTGGTGTATTTACATAATCCCTATCCCTTCCCCCCATTCACTTTCTGGCCTTTATTGATATAACCTGGGATTTAGATCTAGATCATTACTACTAATTACTTTTCCATTTATAACTTTTAGTGCTTGCTTCGGCAGCACGTATACTAAAATCGGAAACATTTTATAGCTTTTAAAATATATTTTATATTCCTTTTCAAATGAATTATTTTATTTTTACATTTATTTTTTATGAATGTAGCACTAATTATTTTGATTGAAATGTATGTTTATTTGGTTTCATTGCTCCCACCCAGCAGCAGTCCTTCTGTATTAGAACTTTAATGTTTGTGTCATCGATATTTTAAGCGCATGTCAAACAGCTAGGTTTTGAAAAGCCAATAGTTCAACCAGATGAAATTTAACAACAAAGATGGAAAACTAAGGATGGAGCAGTTCTTGTTTGGCAATAATTGTAATGAAAAAGACCAGGAGATTTGAGTTTCCATAATCTCAATATGAGCAAACCATGTAATATGATGGTTTAAAAAGCTAATGTAGACATAACTGTCATGATAATAAGTACAAATCATAGGACAAAATAGTAGTAATTCCACTTTACTAGGTATAAGCCAGATAGCCATTAGCTAAAGTACTCAGGTCAGTTCTAAGACATATTAACATTAAAATCTAGCAAGCATCCAGAAAGGTAACTAAAAGAGAGGAGTCTAAAAATCATGTCATATAAAGAGTAATTGAGGGAACTGGGGGTTTAAACAAGAAAAAAAAAGATTTAGGAGCTTTGTTGTATTCTATGATAGATAATAAAGACTCATTGCTGCTGGAAGCAGATGTAGGAGAATGAGTAAAATTTCAGAGGATAGATAAGATTTTGACACAATTATAGGAAATTTCTAAAAGTTAGATATGTCCAAAATTGGCATATGCTGCCTCACATACTACCATGCTTTCCATCACCTTAGACAGTAAATGGCATCTGTTGAAGATGGTACATGACCTTTTTTATACTAGCAAAGAAATGCTTAATTAGAAATGTACTTGAGACAAATATACTACTGTGTGTGATTTCCCAGCTTCCTCCTCCTTCATACACAACTTCTTCCCTCCCCCACCTGCAAAACCTCGGCTAAAGAAAACTTGCTTTCACCTGCTCATTCTCTCCCCTTTTTCATCTTTAAGGAGAGTTCTCCTTTTTCAGGGCAAGTTTATGGGCTTATTGTGTAGAGATAGGGGGTCTGGAGAAGTGGAAGGAAAGTGAGAAACACGTGCTGGCTCAGTTTCTAGAATCACTTGTTTATTGAAATTATAGGAAAAGTGTGATTAATATTTTTAGGGTCATTTGGTACTTTTAAAAAGTTAAAAGGATGGACTGCTGTGAGAAAGTAGAGATAGAAAAGCCAAACTTTCTCTCTGAATGCAGGGTTTGGAGTGTGAGCAGCTCTAAATATCTGCATAATATGGGAGAGCAGGAGAGAAAAGAAAAAGGGATACAAACGAATTCAGAAGTAGATGCAGGCTACTGTTCTGAAAGAAAAAATTCTGCTTCCGAGTATGGGACAAGAGTATTGTGGGACAAACCAAAGAGAAGAAGAACCTAGAAGAGTTTCTGGATCCTATTTACATGGGCAAAAGTCACAAGACTTAGTGATAAGAAATGTGATAAGAATTTTAAATCAGATCCCTTCTCCCACTTTGGTCCTAGTATTACTTATGTGTAGGGTTGTCATTTCATAGTGTGGATTCATTTATTCTCTACTAACCATTATGAGCTTTCATTAAGTCTAACTGAACTCTGTGTGTGTATGTGTTTGTGCGTGTGTGTGTGTGTGTGTGTGTGTGTGTGTGTGTGTTACTTCCCTATTACAGCCAAATTTGATTACCCAAAGAGGGCAAAATGGGAAAAGCAACACTCCTTCCAACTGCTATTACTAGGAGTTGTGATGGTTAATTTTACGTTTCACCTTGGCTGGGACGCAGTTACCAGATATGTGGTCAAACATTATTCTGGATGTTTCTGTGAGGTGTTCTTGGATGAGATTAAGATTTAAAATGGTGGACTTTGAGTAAAGCAGATTGCCCTCCATAATGTGGGTAGGCCTCATCCAATCAGGTGAAGGCCTGGATAGAATGATAAACTGACCTCCCCTGAACAGGAGGAAATTCGGCCAGCAAACAGCTGTCAGACCTGAACTGCAGCACTGGCTCTTTCTTCGTCTCCAACCTGCTGGATCACCCTGCTGATTTTAGACTTAACAGCCTTCATAATCACATGAGATAATTCTTTAAAATAAATCTCTTTCTATATACATACACATCTCATGAAGAACCTTGGCTAATACAGGTATGCTACACATTGTTGGTATAAAAAAACATTCTGCATTTGGAAGGAGATCAGACCTCACTAACCCAAAACTCTGGTCCCACTATAAGATTTTACATGTTTCTACCAAGCTCTAGATTCCACATAGAATTATACTGTATTGTTTAACACACACAGTGTTTGTATGGGCAGGGTTGTAACTCACCAAAACTTTCAAAATGTCTTAATCTATTTATAACTTGGGCAACTAGGCAAAAATATGCAGGAAGGTATTGTTTAACTGAGTGATGATAATCAGGACATATATATTACATGTGTTGGTGAAAATGTGAATAAATTCTTCTTCAGAAGAAAAAAACAGGTAGCATATAATAGATTATTTGTCATCAAATGCTACAGTGAGAATTCTTTGGTAGGAAGCATTTTGTATGTCGTTAGAATATACAGAAGATAATCTGTTCTCCAAGAATTCATATTCGAGACAGATTATTCAATGAATAGGATCATGTGGGTACTCCATTGTGAAATTATAAGGAGGGGTCACATTTTTTAAAGACGAAAGTGTTTTCATCTCTCCTCCCACTCACTATACAACTCCATTTTGCATATAAAACTATATAAGCTTTTAAGACTTAGATTTGATTTATCATAATCTTGTCCAAGAATGACCTTACAGTTTCTTCCAAGTTAAAACAGCAATAGAGTGCCATTCCATGAAAAGCACAATGACATTATATAAATTGGGAATAATATATTAAAATAGAGTTAGTATTTGGATGAATCTGCCAAAATAAAGAGCAGAGAACAAATGACTGTGATGAGCCATAATGCATATGAAAGGGCTTTGGCTTACTACTTGTACACATGCTAGAAAGTCAATAAATGTTAGAGTTCTTTATTGCTATTCCAATATTCACATTTCCAAGTAAATCCAATTTTGATTCCAGCGTGTCACTCAGAGATGTATTAAAATTCAGACTCCCTATAAAATCAAGCTATTATGTGCTTTATTTTAATCCTGCCAGTGATAATCTCAGCTGAGACTTACATGTAAGTGAGAAGTTGGCCTGAAAGAGCCTATCCAAATCTGACACCTTGAACTTTCTTCTAGGAGTCTGCAATTGGCTGATGAAGGAGAGAGCAACCTATTCACATTCTTGACGGTATTTCCTTTTGATCCTAAATGTATTTTTGCATTCACAAACCACAGAGTAATTCTGGATGAGGCATTTTGACCTTTAATTCCCTGTGGAAATCATAATCCTTCATCTTCTTTAAAAATATAATTTCTCTTCCTTTTTATTTTTATTTTTTTAATTAAAAAAAAATATATGTTCCCATCCCCTCCCCTCTTTGGAAAGTATCAACTTGTTCTATCTATGGGTCTGTTTCTATTTTGTTTTGTTTATTCATTTTTTTCAAGATTCCACATAAAAGTGAAATCGTATGGTATTTGTCTTTCTCTGTCTGACTTATTCCATCCATGTTGGTGCAAATACAAGTTTTCATTGTTTTTATTGCTTAATAATATTCCATTATATATTATATATATATGATATATATGTAATAGAGACAGCTAGCTTGCTTCCATATCTTAGCTATTACTAGTAATGCCACAATGAACATCGTGGTACATATATCTTTTCAAACTAGTCTTTTTGTTTTCTTCAAATAATTACCCCAAAATGGAGTTGCTGGATTCATGGTATCTCTATTTTTAAATTTTGAAGAAACTCCATACAGTTTTTCATAGTGGCTGCAGTAATATACAATCCCACCAACAATGTATAAGGGTTTTCTTTTCTCCACACCCTTGCCAGCACTGGTTATTTGTTGAGTTATTAACGATAGCCATTCTGACAGGTGTGAGGTGATATTTCATTGTGGTTTTAATTTGCATTTCCCTGATGATTAGTCATGTTGAGCATCTTTTCATATGTCTATTGGTCATCTGTATGTTCTCTCTGGAGAAATGTCTACTCAGGTCCTCTGCCCATTTTTAATTGGATTGTGTGTGTGTGTGTTTTTGTGTGTGTGTGTTAAGTTGTATGAGTTCCTTATATATTTTGGATATTAACCCTTTAGTTTGATGTAGTTCCATTTATTTATTTTTCTTTTCTTTCCTTCACCCAAAGAGACATATCTAAGAAGATATAGCTAAAAAAGAGTTTACTGCCTATGTTTTCTTCCAGGAGTTTTATGGTTTCAGATCTTACATTTAATGCTTTAATCTATTTTGAGTTTATTTTTTGCACATGGTGTAAGAAGGTGGTCCAATTTCATTTTTTCATATGTATGTGTCCTATTTTGTCCTAGAGTTCATATTGTCTACAGCAGTTTGCCCAGGGATATGTGTTGGAGAGCAAAGTCATGATGTTTGAAAACCAGGAGGATTGAGAAATGTTCAGTTTGTGCATCCGATTATCTGCTTTCAGTTCTCTCTTGTAGATGCCCAGAGGACAAGGTCTATGCCCACTGTAATTGTTATTACAATGTAAAATATAGAGCTAGTGGTCTATGGGTGCTTAATAAATACTATCAGGTAATTAGAGTGATGCTTGGTAACTGTCTCTGATGTTGTTATCACTTGCTGAAGTTAAGCTACATTTATACTTTCAGTAATTACCTCCCATGCCAAATTGTCCCCATCTGGACCCAAACATTGCAATTTTAGGCTGGATTCACATGAGAATAGTGATTGCTTAATTTTTCTACTGTGAGCAGAATGCAGTTTTCAAAAGAAACAACTTTCACAACTCATTAGACAAATCTTTGGTCGGCTGTAGGTATTACCCAATAAGTTGAGAATAGAGGTAGAAGTGGATACAGAAATTTTTACTGAAGACAGACAGCACTGTAGCTATCTTACTTGTCAGAGCTTTGGCACTTAAAGTTCCACATTTTTTTTAAATAAAACAATTATATTTAAAACTCACCTCAAGAATGTAACCTTAAACGAGGTATACACACATGCATTACGTCGACAGCATTTTTGACTAAATTCTGTGCAGCTTCAAAGACTGTCTGGGGTAAGGCTTACACAGCACTGCCGTAGACTCAGGCATGCCCAGCTGACCACAGCCCCTTTCCTCTCTTTAGTTAATATTGGTAATTTCTAAAACCTCTAGATCAATCACCCCCAATGTAGAATAAGAACATTGTTATTGAGTCTGAGATTTGGTATCAATTTAGTTGGCAGGGGGAGGGAGAAGCTGGGGGAAAGGCAGTTTTTATATTATATCAAAGTTGCTTAATTTTTTAAGCAACATTTCACTTTTATGCCTGAGGATATATACACTTTGGTTCTAAAAATTACTAATTCAGTAAAGAAAAAAGTTTGAGAAAATGTATATACTTTTTAAAAATGTGGCAAGAAGAGAGGTGGCGTACCTAGGAATAGGTTTAAACTATAGAAGGTGGTTGTACTTAAGCCTCTTCACAGACAGACACAGGTTTCTGTGGTTTTCTTTTTTCCATTCAGTCTGTAACCTGTTAAGACGATCATTTCATTTAAATTTACCGCATGCTGATTTGTGTTTCCACTGTTGAGCTGGCACTTCCTCCACGTTGATGATACTTTCCTTTTCTCCAGACTGATCTTGATTTGATTGAAATAATGTGGAGTCGAAGTGGGAGCTTACAAATGTAAAATCCTTTATTCCAGAATACGATATAATCGGCTTCAGTAATCTCTCCAATGGAAACACTTATAAAAGGAGAAACATCAACCCAGCAGCCTGTAAGCAGAGGAAATATTCTACTAACACTGACCACCACTTTTGTGCCTTTGGCAAGAATATGACTCAGGTGACAGGATTTTGGAAATAGAGCCTTAGGTTGGATAAAAGTGCCTTTATCCAAATACTACACTACCTTAAGAGCCACCTAAGACTCTCTCCCTGCACACACATACACCATTTTGCTATCTTTACTTCAGGCTAGCTATCCATTCTACTCTACATTCATATAACTGCACAGGTTTTTCTGAGCCAACAGTTTCCCAGAATTTACGGGTAACACGATTCTTACTGTGTGGCTCATCAGGATTAGAGCCTTGTAACTGCAACGTGCTGATGCATGCATATGTATATAAGGGGGAACATTAAAGCAAATCTCTAAGTAATCCTGACAAGTTGCAATCAATTCACATAATTCAGTTAATGTGTTTTTAAAATACAATTTCCTAATCCGATGTCGCAGGAATACAGAATCCAATCTCTGTACTCAAGAGCTTTTAATAAACCAGTATCAGACTACAACCTTGTAAACACAAATGTGACAACACAATTTATACTAAAATATAGTGTAGTAGAAGTTCAGAGAAAGGAGAGCTAGCCCATGAAAGATCAAACCAATTGAAGCAATCACAGTCTCTCTTTGACCTGACATGTTTATGGAAAGCTGTAAGCTCCTGTTCACTTTTTATATGAGAAAGATCTGACTGAAGTCTTAGTTTGAAGCATAAATAGTTATGGGATATAGATTTTACATTTTACCTAGTAGATCATTGTAGAATTTTCAGTTAATAACTAAAAACGAATGTGGGGCATGCCAGAATAGCTGAGAAAAGTATTACAGACTTACTGCAAACCCCAGAAGGAAGCTGGTGGGCTATCTCCACGTTCGTCGTGAGTGTGAACAGAGATGCGAACACTGGTGGTAAAAACCAATTGGTTTCCTAAAAGGAAACCTCTGGTAGTCAAATTTACTTTTCTTTTCATGCACTATGAATGAAATGATACTCATACCACTGCATAGTTTAAATTATATCCTGGAGTGCAGTTGGGCTTTGGAATTCAGTGATCCCAATTTTAAACTAACCTTGGGGGTTGGAATAGGGGTTCAAAAGGAGTTGGCACCGCACAGTGAAGCATTTCATCACCTAAGCTCCTTATCCCCTAAAAGCCCTCTTTATATTTTAGGTACAAAAATTCCACTACTTTAGCCTGAGATCAAGTTTCATCATTCCATAGTTTCAGTTAACACACTCCAAATGAAAAAATCCAAACAGACATTTGATAAGCTATCTATCATGTATCAATTTCATGCCAGTTGATTAGAAGAATATATTCTAAGATGATTGACAGTTCTTTGACAATACCAATTTATTACCTGTCAAGTTGCAAAGTATGCTTTTGATATACAAAAGTGAAATAATATTGAAATTAAACTAACCCTAAGTTAAAACAGGAGTTATACTATTCCAAATAGATCCCAGATGACTGAAAAACATATTTGTCTGGATAATAACAATTAGATAAGTAATACATGGTTATTATATAGATGACAAACTTCAATGCAGTATACTATGTAAGTGCTTCTACCCTTTTTGAATAAAGTAAAAAACGCTGAACTCACTAACTCTGATGGAATAGAAATTTAAAATTATAAATTTGGAGAGCAATACATGGGAAAAGTTTAGTAATTAGTATTAAGGATATGACTTATTTCCTATGTCAGTGGGTTTACCTGAGTTTCAGACCCACACATTAGAAAAAAATGTGTTAAAATTGGTTCACTTTGGGTTAAATGATTGATATTTTTAACATATGAAACCTGTTATTTTGTAGCTGAAGTCTACCCTGCTTTCCTATAGCTTCACAAACTTTCCATTTTAAATTATAGGACTTCCATGCTAATTATAAACTTTTATCTTTAAAAGTGGTGCTGCCTTTTAATCATTTGCTGTAACTGGGTTTTTTTCTAAACCCTTATAGAAGATGGCACTGTTCTTAATTTGACCAAGAAAGGTTTTACTAATTTAGAAGAAGCTTGAGGTCTTATTAATACCCTGGGAAGTCTTGGTCAAAGGCAGAATTTAATGCAAAGCAAATTGTTTAAAAACAAGAACTTACACTTACGACATACAAATGATTATCTATATTAACCAAGGAAATAAAAGTTCTTATTTTTTTCTTTCCTGTGGAATATACTATGTCAGTTTTCTCTTTATCAAAGTTAGTCATAGCCAGGTTGGCTCAGGTAATGAGTAAAGTCATGGTCAACTCATGGGTGAGCCAATTACCACTATTCTCTTCTCTATGGTCACTGTGTTCTAAACCTGAAAATCTGTGCCCCTGGAGATGAAAGGTAGAGTGACTACTGCAAATCCATCTCTAGGGGGGTCCAAAATGCTAACAATATATGGCATAGAAAGGTTGTGTGGTAGTCTTAACCTTGAGTGATAAAGAAGCACAGGAATGGGATGAACCATGGAGACTACATTAACTGTGGCCATTGAAGTACCAGTAAGTGTAAATAATAGTAATAATAACTAGGATTTCTTTAGTGCTTCTTAGGACCAGGCATTATACTATGTACTTCTTCCATCTGCATAATGTGTCTTTGTCTACATTTTATGGAGGCTCCAAGAGTTTATATAAATTATGCAGTAAGTAGTGATGGAACCATGATTTGAAGCAGGCATGTCTCATCCTGTAGCACATGCTTATAATCCAGACTTTTGAACCTTGATCTGTAGACCAAGAACATCAGAGTCACCTAAGAAGCTTCTTATGAGCATATTTCCTGGCTCCAAGAGTCAAATAATATGATTATGTTTACCTGGGGGCACCTTAGAAATCTGGTACCTTCCTTCTTTTTTAAAAAATGGTTCCCTAAGTGATTCTCACGCTGATTCAGACTTGGAAACCTCTGCTGTAACCATTGCTTCCCGATCTTATTCACTCAAGTGATATCGATACTCATTCTATCTATAAGGTTCACAAAGCTGCTCCCAAGCAGAGGTAACAGCCTGGAGCCTCTTGGCCATTCTTGGTCCTCCTCAGGCCTGAGGAGTCAACATCCCACTACACAGGTAAGCCAATCTCAAAGCACTAGTGGGACTGACATTGCCTCAGCATACCAGTTAGGACTCCCCAATATAAAATCCTAAACCGGATTGTGAGAGCCCTACACTGCTCAATGGTTTCATATCATCATATAAAGAAACACTTATATGACAAACTAAAAGGACCAAACTTCTGAAATGGCTTCACACAGCTTCAGAGTCTCCAAACTACTCCCCAGGAAACACTCTTATACTGAGAGGAAAGTTATTCATTGGTCCCAGTCTTGGCCAAGAAGCAAATCACCTTTTGAGCAGAACATAAGTCACTCAGGCTTAGAAGTGGGAAATTGAAGAGGAGAAGGCAGAGAATTTTTCATCATTTAGTCCAAGAGGTCATTTTTCTAATCTTCATAATAGAAAGAATTTTCCCATAAGCTAGCAAATACTCAACAGATGGATGAGTTTCTTTGAACTCTGTAAGGTATGACCAGGATGGGACCTAGACCTACCTAAAAGCTCTCTCATGCAACTTTGTTTATAAATTTTAAATCTAGGTTTGCATTCTATCTGTCATTCACCAGCTTTATGACCTTGAGCAAAAGATTTAACCTGAGTATAATCATATATATATCTCTTGCGAGGCTAAATGAGATAGTATATTGCAGAGTAAGAATCCTTTAAGTGCCAGTTCTATTATCCCAGCCAGATTTATTGAAAATGCAAAATGCAATGATTGCTTACACAATGAGACAGGCATGAAGTGTCCTCCCAGATTCCTGTATTGCTAAGATCACACCTTGATCAATGACCTGTGGCTGGTTATTTCTGTTCTGAATAATAAAGCATCACTCTGAAGCCAGCAGACCCTAAGCATACTATCATCCACAGGGTGCCCACAATGGAAATCTGGAAGTCAGTCATGACGATTCCTCCTGCCCAGCAATGTTGGAAGTCTTTCAGTTTCACTAAAGGCCTCTTTGTTCTCTCTCTCCACGTTCTTTAAGCCTGGAACACTCTCTCTATTTTCCACTTTCTATTCTTCTATCTAACTCCTTCCCAAAGATCAGGTCCCCACAAAGATGTCAGTTCCTTTAAACAGACTTCCCTGATGCCAAAGTCTGGGTTCAGTGTCTTCTTACAGCTTTCATAACACCCGATATTTCCAATACCATAGCACCCATTGCCCTGCATCATAATTGGTTGTTTTCTTGTCTAGATGACCCTTCTGGTACTATAAATGCTGTAAAAGCAAGCATCTTGTCTTTATGTTTGTTATATCCCTTACACAAAGCACATTGCCTGGCGTGTAGCAGTGATCGGTAATCATTTATTGAATAAGGGATTAAACTTCAGCATCCTTCCCTTTTCAAACCAAGAAATGTCATAATTAATTAGAATTCTTATTTAAATGAGATTCATGCAGTGCTCTAAAGTCATGGCTATGTGTGAACTCCTTAGAGGTGCTGCCTTGAAATTGTTGGCTTCTGACTTGGGGCTACACAGGAAGAGGGAGATAGAAAGGAAAAGATATGAGTTCTGCTCACCTGTAGCACTCTGAAAACATCAACTCGTGCATTAAAGACTCGGTTTTTCACTCATAAAAGGATTGGAGAACTTCCCTAGCTCTAAAATTCTGTAGAATATCAGAAAAGCACATGCCAGGCTTGGAAACAACATCAGTGAAGTTCTGCCAAGGGTTGGTACCAAATTCCTTCATTCAGGGCCATGAAGATAAAATGCCTGCCCCATGTCTTCCCCAGTCCACGTCCTCTAGTGTTTCTGTAGTCGCTCTTCCTGCCCCTCTCCATAAGCACCATGTAAAGAGTTTTGCATAAACTACTCAGTAAATGTTCTCATTTGAATTAAGTGGGGTCATTTTTATTCAGTCAACTTTAAAAGAATTTTTCTAATAGTTTGAGTATTTAGATCCAAAGAAGTTAAAAAGTTGGTAATACAAGGAATAAAGTATAAGGCAGAATACTCATTCCTAACTAAACTTAGAATACACAATGATGGACTTTAAAGAAATCAAGTTATTCTTCCTGCATGATTTTTCTTATTTAGGCATATCCATGGGTCCCATCACCCAAGACAGGAAGCTGGGGTCTTCCTTTTATTGACCTATCACATTCAATAAGTCACCAGCCATTCTCACTTAATAATAGCTGCCTAATATGTCTCCTGGCCTATAACCTCACCCCTCTCCAGGACAATTTTCATGTTTCCTGGAGGGGAATATGGCAATATGTAGCCAAGTCATCGTAATTGTTTCTACTTCTTCAACCATAAATTAAACTTTTAGGACTATAACTTAAGAACCTAGTCAGGTATGCACAGAAAAAAATATATATGCACAAGCATGTTTCATGGATTATTATTTATGATAGCAAAACACATGGAAATCATACATATGTCCATTAATTATTTCTCAATTGGAATACTTCTATGTGATAGATTGCTATGCAGTCATTAAAAATCATTTTGTAGAAGAATATGGATAGAGAAAAATGTTCAACATACACACTGTTAAGTGAAAAAGCAGGTTATTAAATGAATATAGTATGAAGCCATTTTAAATATATATACACATACAAACACACATACATACATTATACACATATATAGAAAAGTAATCAGAAGAATCTATAATATAGAATACATAATATTCTATGCATAGAAAAGTGATCAGAAAAATTTACACCAAAATGCTAACAGTTGTCTCTGAGTTGGTAGAGTTAAAGCATTTTTGACTTTCTATTATATGCATTCGATATGTTTTATAATAGAACATATATTATTAAAGTGCAACCACACAAATCTGATTATGTCAGCTCTTCAAGGGATCTCTATTACCTCAAAAATGCAAAGTCCTAATATGGCATCTGAGATCCTTCCCAAGCTATCTTGCCTAACTTCTCATCCTCAGGTCCCAGTATTCCCCTCTGTTCACTTAACTTTAGCACTAGATCTGCTTCCTCGTTCACTCTCTGTGACTTTGCACATGCTAGACCCTCTCCCTTGGAATTCCCTCTGCCATTCTGTAACTAGCAAACTTCAACTGACCCTTTAGAAACCACCTAAGAGAGATTGTCATTGGAGAAGCTCTCCCTGTCTCCCTGCCCTAGTTCTCTGAGGTAGTCACGCTATCCTTTGAACTATCTTCAAATATCTCCATGTTCACATGCACCCACTTCCACTACAGTTATAGTCTGACTTTTATGTCTTCCCTACAACACTGTGAACTCTGGAAAAACAGAGACCAGGACTTGGTCTTCCCTGAATCAAGCACGGAAACAGGAACATTATAGAGATACAAAAAGATGTGTTAGATTGAAACAAATGACACAAATTGAAAGAAAGAATTTTTGCATTTTATGAATTTTTGTTAGCTATGCTTCATATTCACAGCTCACTTTGTCTACTTTAATTTACTTCAGGTTCCGAACTTTTGGACTCAATGTAATTTGCATGCCTAAACAGCACAAGTTTAAGCACCTTTCAAAATAGCTAATTTCCATCAGATATGCTTATTAAAATAGCCAAATGATCCACATATACAAATACAGCTCTAAAGTCAAGAAATGAAGAATAAAGAACAGTTTCATTGCTAAGAGTAAATGGTTTTGAGGTCTAAATAAAAGAAGAAAAGTGCAGTATTTGTTATGGTGTGTTGATTTTGGTTAAATGGTTTTTAAGAAATAAATACAGCCAATTTTATGAACACTAAATAATTACAGTTGACATAATAGCCACACTTGTTAGGATTACATTTTTCTATGTAAATACTTTCCTCCTAAATAACTAAAAATTACTTTAGCCATGCCAATATTACAAATGGTAAAGTAACCCCAAGAATATTGTAAAACTGGGAATAAAACTTGTTTTTGGTTTGGTCCCTTTACCAGAGATTAGGATTTAAATATCATTAGTATTTACAAAACTGTTTTATACTTTTTTTTTTTTTTTGGTCACATCATCGTAATATGGATGACTCTGCCTTGAATGCAAATCATATTTAGGATTATTCATCATTTTAGCAAATGTAGTTCTGTGTTCTCAAATCTCTCTTCTTCTATACCACACATATATACAACTTTATCAAATTGGTATTTAATGGACAATTGTCTTCTAACTTTAAAAGAGCAAATTATTAACAAGTCAACAACAGAGCAGGAAACACAAAAGGTTTTATTAATGACACACTGGACTAATTTTCAAAAATGCCTCCACTCGTGAATCTGTATTCTTGAAACAGCTTCTATTAAAACACAGCAACACTTTAAAGATAGCAATCTAATGAAAGCAGAAGAAAATGTGTGAGATCAAGAAGGGCAAAAGATGATATTATCCAGATTTTTTTTTTTTTTGATGTAACACAGATCAGACTAGCTTCATTCTTCTAAGGCCTCAATGATACTCTACCAGGCATTAATTTTAAAGCCTCAAGCCACCCTGAGTCACTCAATAGAAACAAAAATCTAAGCAGGGGGCAGAAACTGGAGAAAAAAAGATGTGTTTTGTTCCACTAGAAATATGAGTCTTCACTTTCCGAATCTAACCAGGGCTTGTTCTTGTAATATGAATAATATAGCTATAACTCATCAGAATTGTCTACATTTTAATTTGAAAAATAATTCCTATGTTAATCTTTAATAGCCCATATTCTGGACCAACAGAAAGAGTTACAAAATAAGTCATTTGCAGTGCCATAATTAAGGCCGATGAGAAGCGCATTCAGTAATGTGGTGCTGTTCTTTTCATCCAATAGCCTCGATGGTATATAGATCCACCATTTGATCAGTGCATCAGGCCCCAGGGACTTCATGGTCTGCAAGCCACAAGCTACTAATAAGAACCCTCCAGCTTGTTTGTTAAACAGATCAGTGCTGGCAGGCACCCAAAACTCTAGTCCTTGAAACTTGGAGCTCTTTAACTTGCTCGGCCTATTGTGTGGCAAGCGAGAGAATAAACTATGTACCTCATAAATGCAGAGCAATTATGGATCAGTTAGTAATACAGCTGTGGCTCAAAAGATTGCTTACCTAAACCAAATCGAGGCCTAATTTATTTTTGTATTATCTTTGTTAAAAACCAAACAAACAGCTCCATGGAGTTTGTATACACAGTAAAGAAAATGACTGCATTTTCTTTATAAACAAGACGGCAACTATTGACTAAAAGACATTATCCTCAGTAGCTGAGGGGTTTTGTTCAGAACCAAGTCATTGCTTGTCATAGATTCACAAGGTTGCTTAAGGAAACATAGTAGAATGCTTTCTTTGATAGAAGTTCAGTGTTTTGGAGCAGGGGTGCTGTATGATGCTGTTTTTTGTTAAAGATGCCAGATAAGATACCATCAACTTCAAGCATAAGGATGTAAAAATGAAGTAGTAGCCTTTATTTACAAAGCAGTGGTGAAGTAGCTTGAGTTTGTGTACATTAATCTGCCATCGATTATTGTGTATATAGGTAGAACTTTGAGAAACCACTGTTATAATCAAATTAATACTTGCCCATTGATGAATCTATATGAAACAACAACAAAAAAACAAATAAACAAAAAACATATTAGGTTTGTAGAGGTATTAGCATCAACTTACCTGGAAATGGCTTAGTGTAGCAACAGCATATACTTTTTATTCCATAGCTTATGTTTTTCCTACTGTTCGTGCATTTACTCTGTGATAAGTGCATTAAGTGACTAACCTTAAACCTTTGAGAAAGTGTTATGAGATGACTTGGAGATCTTCATTTTAGGAAATCTGTAATTTAGAAAATGTCTACTTGGACAACAATAGATATAATAAAAATAGTATGACTGGTTTGAAGGAGACAGCATCTAGACCTGGTTTCATTCTTTGTTAACCATGTAACTTTAAGCAAGTAACATATCTTACTAAACCTCAGTCTACTCATCTGTAAAGTGGGAAAACCTATTCTGCCCATTTCGGAGGGATGTTAAGCAAGAAAGGTTAACAGAGTGTAAGTACTTAGAGATATGCAGATGCCTACAAATGTAAACTCTTCTTATTGCTAAATAGAATCAAACTTAGGGAACTAGCAACCTGCCTTCCTGCTCTGCTGCCCCATATCTCCATGGGGAGAAGAGCAATCTTGGAAAGACCGAAGGGAAGAGAGTCGAGAGCAAAGGCCATAGACTGATCTAAAATCACAGAAAGAGTAAGTCCACCCTATGTGCAAAAATGCCAGAAAAGAGTCCTGGTAGATCAGAGAAGAATCAGGGAAGAGACTTAAAAGTGTGTGCTGGACTCGAGGTGGCATCTTGTAAAGGCAGCATATTCCAGGAAAAGTGATATGTGGGAGGGGGAGAGGAAAGTAAATGGAAAGAGAGCCATGCCTTTAGAAAAATGAATAGTAAAGGGGAAAAAGCAAGAGTGAGGAAGTTAGAATCCTTAAAGACAAAAAATATATATATGAAAAAATCAAAGAATGCACAACCCTTCCTTCCATCAATGCCTTCGACACACACAGATACATTCACGCACACACAACCAGTTAAAAAAAAATTTATACTTTGCTACACTGACAGCAGAGGGAGCTCTTGAACTAGGAATCTTGCAAAGCACCCCAAATTGCCTTTCTTACCCACAGAAATGCAGATGTGCAAACAATTTTCATTTAAGCAAAAAATATCATAAAATAAAAATTAAAACAATTCTGATTAAAATTAATACTTCTCCCACCCTACTACATTCTGCGCCCCATCTCCTAGCCCCAGCATGTAGAACCGAGGTTCTGTGGAGGGCTTCCCTCAGGAGCCAGGACTGTTCTGCTAGGACACCCTGCTCACATAAATGTTTGCCTGTGAGGTCACGGCCACAGAAACAACAAATGACGGTGCAGAGGCCAGTCAGATGATCGTGAAAGAAATGGTGATAGATTGCCCTAGGAAAGGGGGTGGAAGTATTAGGATTCAAGATATACTTTAAAAGGAGCACCAAAATTGGTGATGGATTGAATATGAAGTGAAGAGAGGGCAGGAGAGGAGAATAAGGAATATATCCTAGGGCTTTGGTCTGGACAACTGCGAGAATGTAAGTACTCTGGACTGAGATAGCACTCAGGGAGGTGAGCAAGAAGCCAAAATTTGATTTGGTCATGTTAAGGTTCATGTTAATAATTCATATACACTTATGAATTTCATTGGTTTTTATGTTATTATAAATTATATTATTACTTTAATTTCAAGTTCAAATTGTTTAATTCTAGAATTTATATTTTATATTTATACATTGTCCTTATATCCTACTACTTTGCTAAACTCACTTATTAGTTCATAATAAATTTTTTATGGATCTCTGAGGATTTTCTACATAGATAATTATGTCATCTATAAGTAAAAGGAGTTTTATTTTGTCCAGTCTAATATGTATGCCTTCTATTTCTTTTTTCTTGCCTTATTGCTCTGGCTAGGACCTCTGAAAAATGTTGAATCAGAGTTGTATGAGTGTACATCATTGCCTTATTCCCCTACCTCAAAGAAGAAGCACTCGGTGTAGATTCTGTGTAATTACCCTTTCTCAGGTTGATCAAGTTCCCTTCTGTGTCAGTTTGGCTCTCCGAAGAAGCAGATGCCAAGATGGGATTAAATGTGCAAGAGATTTACTGGGGGAAATATCTGTGTAGGATAAAAGGAAAGGGAGCGAAATACTCTGGAGAGACTTCATCGACTATAGGTTCGATACCTGTGAAAGAAGAGCAGGAAGTTTTAGTGGCCAATCATGTGGTATGAACCAAACCTTCATACTTGAGAGGTCTGAGCTCTTGGTAATAGAACCTCTTTAGATATCATAACCCTGCAGAACCCAAAGAGGCAGGGAAGAGAGACATGAAATCCCAGTGGATAAGTAAGATTTGATGTTCAGAGGTGGGTTAGTTAGGTTTACCTTGAAAATAGATGTTCATGCTGATGAGACCATGCATAGCCTCCATTTCTGCCATCTTAGTCACTTTGTTAATATTTCAAACAGGGAAAAGCCAAATTGAAAACTAGCTAATAGCAACTGGCTAATGAATTTTACCTGCTGAGTCTTTTTGTTAATATATGATATAAAAATCTTCATACTTCATGTCCATTCTCATATGTTCATCCACATGCCTTCATCCTAGACTTTACTTTCCAATCCTTTCCCTTCCAGACCCCTGATCAGATGGCCAGTTATTGACTACTGTCCAAGGATATGGATATATTCTCACTTTAGGTCATGTCTCTTCCCACAAAGTGTATGACTGAATGTACCACTCACAGCTCTGTCCATTAAGAAGGTTTTCTCTTTTTATTGACCTTCAGGGTCACCTGGAATGTATTTACAATGCAGCTTCCATCCATTTTTTATTTGTTCCTACATAGTAAGCTGATCCATCTGCAAATCAAGCTCAAACTTTTCCCTCCTACTTTAGTTGATTATATAGTACACCCACCTCCATGTAGCTACAGTTACTGGCTGAGGAAGGGGAGCTCAGTACTGGTTTACATGGGGATCTGGGCTATCTGCTCATGCCAGGCTTATTCATGCCCTCTGGTAATATTTGGGCTTCATCCAAGATGTAACATTTCCATATTACACACTGCTGCTGGGCATTTCAGACTTCATCACTTAGTTGGTTCAATATAATCCAGGTAATAATGGACACATGGTTATCTGGTGTCATGGCCAAGTGCTTCTAGCATGTTACTAGGCCTTAGTAGAGACAAAACACCTGACTATGGGGCATCAGGTTGGAATGTCTTCTCTCCTCCTCAATTTTCTAATAGAATTTTTATGGTATTGGTAATTCTTTCTTAAATATTTGATACAATTCACCAGTGAAGCCAACTGGGCTTAGAAATTTCATTACTGCAAAGTTTTAAATTATGGACTCAATTTATTTCATAGATATAAAACTATTTATATTTTCTACTCATTCTTAAGCTTTCATAATTTGTGTCTTTCATGGAATTTTTACATTTTAAGTCCTTGGATTTACTGGCAAAAAGATGTGAATAATATTCCCTTATTGTATTCCCAGTGTCTGTCAGGTTTATAGGGATGTTTCTTCTTTCACTCTTGACATTAATAATTTGAGTATTTTTAATACATATATATATATTTGTTCTTATTTTGTGAAGTTTTTTCCACTTTAACATGTCTTGTATAGAAGGTCTACTGACAACAAATCATCTTAGTTTTTGTTTGTCTGAAACTCTTCATTTCTCCATCATCAAAAAAATATTTCCAAAGTAAGTATAGAATTTTAGGTTGACAGTTTCATTATTTTGCAGATAACCTTCTTCTCATTGTCTTCTGACCTATATAACTTATGCAAATAAGTCTGTAAAACTTTTGTGTTTATTCTATATGCATCTCTTTTTCCTCAATGCTTTAAATTTTGGTTTTTAGAAGTTTGATTGTCATTGTTTTGATGTGTTTTTCTTCCTGGTTGTTCTCCTTGGGAACTTTTGAGTATATTTGATCAGCAGATTTATAGTTTTTATCAAGTGATGACACTATTTGGTCATTATCTCTTTAAACATTTTTTTTCTGTTCCTCTCTCTTCTTTTCTGGGACTCTAGTTACAAATATGTTAGACTGTTTAATATTGTCTGCAAATCATAGATATTCTGAATTTTTTTCAGTCTTTTTTCCTTCCTGTGTCTCATTTTGGATAGGTCTATTGCTATATCTTCATGTTGACTACTCTTTTCTTCCCTAATTTGCAATCTGATGTGAATCCCAACCAGAGAATTTTTCATTTCAGATATTGTGATTTTCAACTTGAAGTTCCACATGGTTCTTTTTTATATTGTTAATTTCTCTCCTCAATATGTGCATTTTTAGATTAGTCATTTTAATGTCCATGTCTGCTAATACCATCACTGCTATCACTTCTTTATTCTAAGATGAATTCAGCCCCACTAAAAAGGCATACTTCAATAGTGTCTCAATTACTGAATTCTTGATGTATTCAGCAGGGTTCTCCACCCTGGCTGGTGAAAGCTTGAAAAATTCTCAGAAGACCTCTGTGAGCTAAAAATTATTCAGTTCCCTAGTTCCTCTTTGCTCAACCTCATGAAGTTTAGTGTTATGCATACATGCCTCAGTATTTAGTAAAAACTCAATGAGATCTCTATGTATATTTCTGGAACTCTTTTTTTCTATGTAGTTCCCTCCTCTCTAGAACTCTGCTTTGCAAATTCTAGGTGCCTCCAACCCCTGAGCAGCAATTTGTTCCCAAGACTCAGAGAAAATAAAGCTGCCACACTCTGCTTGTTATCTCTTCCCTAGTCCCCCCACTGAAAAGCTGGGGTGATTGTAGGGCTGACTGCAATTGTTTCCCCTCTCTTGAAGTTCACAGAACTGTACTCCCTATTGTCCCAAATCTGAAAACATCTTCATATCTTTTGTCCAGTTTTCTTGTTTAAGTAGAAAGCAAATTCATGTCACACTATCATTACTGGGGACAGAATGTTAACTAGGCAGCTGAATATTTGAGTTTGACTGTGGAACTCAGAGAAGTCAAGTCTGAAACTATAAATCTGGGAGTCATATGGTACAAGTGTTTCTCCAGAATTGATTATACTGTGTAGAAATAATACTCCTTTCAACCCCTAAGGCAGCTGGGTGGGAATTGCAGGCTGGACTTGTACAATAGTATCCTCCTTCATTTGCCCCAAGATGAAAAAATTTTTAATATATATTATTTATACTTGTGGTATTAGAGAATGATAAGGAGAACAGAACAAAGAGTTAAGCCCTGGACATGCTAATGTTTAGAGACTGGGAGAAGAAAGAGAAAAATCTATCAAGGAGACTGAGAAAAAGTGCTCATGCAGTAGGAGAAAAACAGGAAAGCATGAGATATTGAAAGCCAAGTGAGGAAAATGTTTCAAGAGGGCTGAACTGATCAAATGGTGTTAGAGGGTAAATGAAATGAAGAATGAGAGTTGAACACTGGATTAGGCAAGATGGAGAGAGCTGGTAATCCAGCAGGAGCATTTTCAGTGAAATGGGCAGGAAAATGTGGGAAAGATGCAGACAGGCTGTCATGAATAGGAGCAAAGAAGGTACCTGAAAAAGAATAAAGGAAGCAGAACCAAAAAAACCTGAGATACAGGTGTTCTTTATAGAGTAATCCCATTTATTTCTATAATAAAATGTTTTAATGTTGTCACAGTACTTCTTTTGTACTCCTAATTTGTCCCATTCGGGTTTGTTATTCGCCTTTTCTACATACAGTTAATCCTCATTATTTGTGGATTTCATATTTTCACATTCACTTACTCACTAAAATTTATTTGAAACCCTGAAATCAATAGTCATGACACTTCTGCGTGCATTCACAGAAAATGCAGAGGGTAAAAAATTTGAGTTGGTCAATGTGCACTTTCCCAGCTGAGGTGAACAAGGCAATGCTCTGTCTCTTGTTTCAGTTCTCATATTGTGTAAACAAGTGTCCTTTTACAGTCTCCTCAGTGCCACGTTTTTCACATTTTTGTTGGTGATAGCACTGTTTAAAATGTCCCTCAGGAATAGTGCTGAAGTACTGCTTAGTGTTCCCAAAAGAAAGAAGGCTGTGATGTGCCTTATGGAGAAAGTATGTGTGTTAGATAAGCTTTATTCAGGTATGAGTTATAGTTCTGTTGGCCACGAGTTCAAGGTTAGTCAATCAACAATGTATATCACATAAAATGTATATCACATAAAACAATGTTATATACTGACTGAGTGACAAAAACTTTGTGACCAGAGACTCACAGGACCCTAACCCTGTATTCCCGTTAGGAGCAGTGGTTCAGTAATCACTAATTCAGTTTCCACAGTGACTTTATATGACTTTATATAACTGTTGCAAATTAATGAGAATAGACTATACAAGGCTTTTCTTTAAAAGAAAGTGTGGTGTAGTATAAAAAACAAGAATTTGGATACTTTCATTCTGATTTTAATTCTTCTAATAACTAGTTGTGCATCCCTTAGCGAGTACTCTGGCCTCCCTTGGTTTCTCCACCTATGAATGGAGCTCTTTCAATTAGATTATTGCTAAGGCCCGTGAAGCTCTGCCATTCTCTGATCTTGAATTATCAGTAAGGGATATTCGCAGTAACAATCTCCTCAAATGAAAGTCTTCTCTACTTTAGATCAAATCACCCCACTCCATAAAAGGGGTGAGGGAGGGAATAATGATCTTACAATAACATAAGTAAGTACCAAGTTCTAGAGAGCACCACATAGATGAAGTGAAATACACTGATCTTTAAAAATCTGGGACGTTTTCCCAGGAAAAGAGTTGCTTATGACTTTAGAAGTCATATCAAAATAACCCCCACATGTTAACATGTCACATTAAGAAATAGATATTAATGAGGGATTTTAAAAGAAAACAGCCACAGTAGGTTTAAATAGGGTGCAGCCTTCTGATGACAGCTTTGAATACAGAGTGCCAAAATGTAGCCAGACTGAGTGAGGTATGGGCACATTACTAAAAATACAAGGAATATAGAGAGTACGGTCAGGTGGCAACCTGAATTCACACTCGGGGTTTTTAATATCAGAAGCAAGAAAGTCATTTGCAACTCTTTGCTAAAGGATGAGACTCTTCTAAGTGTTAAGAATACAGGCCCATATGTGTAATGACAGAAGGTGAATATCATATGGGGGGTGTGAGGGGGCAGGGAGGGGATTGAAAAATGAAATTAATTCTCTGCATAAATTGACTTTCTTTCTTTATTAGAAAAACATTTATTACTAGTAACTTGAAAATCAGGAGTAGATTTTCTTTAAATAGTTTTTCCCTGAGGAGGCTTTGAAATTTTGTATAGACTTTGGTATTGGGTCATTGGGTCTCTACACCTCATCACAGGTCTTTGGTCGTACAGGAATGTGCCATTTTGCAGCACTAAAAGTGAGGTTTACCGACTGGTCCATGACAGAATCCTAGTAGGAATTCTATAGCAAAAATTAAATTAGGATAATCCCAGGAGGATTTTTAAAGGGATCCTTTTTTAAAAAGTGTGGGGAAACCACAAGGGATAGTGCTAGTGCCAGTGGATCTGTTCCCATCCTACCTGGAAGGCACCAGAGAAGGGATGAGTTTCCAGATCCTGAGTTTCCAGAACTTGGAATTAGAGAGTCATGATGAGAAATTCACCTTGAGAGGAGCAATGGCAATTGGTCAATCATCAGGCAGCCCGAGACCAGTCTACAGGAAGGGAACTAAAAGAATAAACTTCTTAGTCATACCTGCCTCCCACCTTCTGATGGCTTACCTGTACTCCCCATTGCACAACCTGAAGCCTGAGAGTAAGGGGCCCTGATGATGTAGCCCGGAAAAGAGGATCCAAAAAGATTCCAGGAAGAATTAGCAGTTTACACTCAAGGTACAGGTGTTCTGAATGTACATCTTGGTCCAAAATCAAACAAAAACAAACAAAAAAACTAACCAAGAATGAAATCAATATCTAGCCAAAGTTAACAATCATCATCACTGAATGAACATTAGGTATGCAAGAACAAATCTGAAATTTTATTTAAAACTTTAATTTTCAAAATTTTTATTAGTCAGATTTGAATAGGGTAAGGTAAACAATTTTTTAAAACTGTCAGCTATTAACTTTCTCCTGCTGTCACCACACCATTTGGAATATTAAATCGACATTCACTTGAACTGACACTTTTAATAGTATCATTAATCTTTTATATGCAAAAAAATATATAGTTCAGAAGACTTTTTGAGTAGAATATTTTCTAGAAGAAACCTTATACCTAGAATGTACTGTTATCCTTTGTCTTTGAAAATTTAAAAATGGTTAGCAAGTATAGTAATCATTCCAACAACTTTGTAAAAATGTATAGTCTCTATATTAGATTCCCCAAGCTGCCATAACAAAGTATCACAGACTAGGTGGCTTAAAATAACACAAATCTATTGTCTTACAGTTCCAGGGACTAGAAGTCTAAAATTAAGGTATTGGTGGGGATATGCTCCCTCTTAGTCTCTGGATATATTCCTTCCTTGCCTCTTTCTAGCTTCTCATTGTGGCTAGAAGCTAGCTTCAGTTCTTGGCATTCCTTGGTTTACAGCTGCCTCACTCCAATCTCTGTGTCTGTTGTCGCACGACATCCTCCCCTCATGTGTCTCTGCATTTTCATATTATCTTCTTTTAAGGATTCCAGTCATATTGCACTAAGGGCCCACCCTACTCTAGTATGACATCATCTTAACTCATTACATCTGCTATGATGCGATTTCTAAATAAAGTCACATTCTGAGTTACTGGAGGTTAGGATTTCAAAATGTCTTCTTAGGAGACACAATCCAACTCATAAGCATGTCCACAGACTCAAAATAATAGGGAATTGCTTCTTAAAATACTCTTTAGTGTAGTTTTGCAGTATAGTGAGAATAAATGTGTTTAAGTTCCTCGTTTTTCTGTAACATTATTCTTTTCACTTTTTTTTCTTTATTACATCTTGAAATGATCATGGATCTTGAAATTATCATGAGCACAAGTCTACTTGTTTTGGAGATTTTCCTTCATTTAAGAATTTAAGTTTATAATACTTTCACCTCTGGTCAATATGAAATACCATATTTATCTTTCTGCTTGAAACATCTAAAACACCAGACAAAACTTAAGAAATATTTTTCAAGATATGGGACATGAAGCAACAAAGGACAATGATCTTTGAGAGATGGGAAACCAACAAAGTGAGACTTACAATTTATCTAGCTTAAGGCCTGGAGAGTTTCCATAACACAGTACAGGGCAAAGGAAGCCAAGCGCAGCCCAGAGATCTGCTTCTGTGCAGGAGACAGGGCTGAGAGTTACCCAGCTCACATGCCCTCTGCTAACAGTCATATTAACTCTTAATCTCTTTTCCTTTTTATTTAAATATTTGGAAGTTCTTAATAATTGTTGTTAACCTATAAAATTGGTATCCTTACTATTATTGGCAGTCAGGGTGCTATTTTAGTTATGTAATAATAATTGCACATTTATGCTTCGATTGATAGAACTTCAAAATAGAAGGACATTTTTTCTTACTAACTTATACCTAAAATGTTTATGTATATTTAAAAGTAAGGACCTAGAAATTAGCAATCATCTAAATGACACACCTTGCTTTCAATACCGTTAGTGGACTGATTAAAGAAACTCAAGTACACGCATAAGTTCAGGGGTGCCAAAAATGACAATGAAGTCTCACCTATTTTCACTTCCATTGCTAAAACCAAAAATTAATAGCAGAGTTGGGCCAAATGACAAGACTAAACCAAAGTATGGTATATCCTAACAAGAAACAACAATCAGATTGGCTTTGGATGGCAGAATAACTAGATCCTAGAAGTCCGTGGAGCCATGCTTTCAAAATTCTGAAGAAAAACTATTTTGAATTTAGAATTCTATAAAATCCAGTCTGGTAACTGAGAAAAAAAATGAAGACATGTTCATTTACGCAATAATTCAGATGGTTTACTTCTCACGCCCACTTTTTTAAATCAAACACTTAAGTCATGCAAAGAAGGAACTCAAAAAAGGTAAAACCATTGACTCAAAGGTTCAATAGAAAAATAATCCCAAGATTTCAGCTGTGTACCTGGCCCCCAAAAACAACATATCCAAACTTAACCATCAATAATACTTGTCTTCTGTTACTATCAGACATTAAAGAATATTAAAGACAATTACAGTGATAAAATAAAAAGTAAGTGTTACAAATTATGGCAGGGCAAAAGCAATGGTATAGCTAAGAGAAGTTAGGGGAAGAAAGCAGAGGAGGCCAAAGAGAAATGAAGATGAGTGTAGGAGGTCAATTTCTTAAGGAGATTATAACAAATTCAAATTTGACACATCGAGAAAAAAGCTTAAGTATTTTATTTACAATGGTAAGGTAAATAATAGAACCAAAGAATTAAACTTAGACTAACAGTATTTGAAAGGCAGGAGTAAGAGAGGGTCTAAGAAAGACAAAGTTCTCATTTTTTCAGAGCTGGAGAAACAATAGATATGGCTAAAGCTGATGAAGAAAGAAATAAAAAAATACATATTTCTTTTTTTAAAAAAAGTGATAACAACTAAAAAACTGAAAAAAGAATTAAAAAAAGTTACTTCTCAAAGGTTGACCTGGTTGGGGACACATTCATTTTTCATTTTACAAATTTCAATACTGTCTGAATTTTCATGTTCATGTGTATGTTTTACTTTTATCATAGTTTTCAAAGGAAAAGTGTTTAAGAGTCTTCATAAGAAAATACATTGTGTAACATATAAGACTGAATGTGCTACCAAGTTTATTAATACAAAGTATAAGCATTTATTTTCATGCTTTTCTTTATTATCCATGTTATATTAATATTACATTATACTTATAATCAGAAGAAGAAAAAACTATTTTGCAAATGTGCTCTTTTCTCTGATTACAGCATGTGATTTATAAGCACCTAGTCCCCACACTGTGGAGAGCTCTTCACATCCCTCTCCTTCCCCTTAGCACTCATAATCTGAAGATATGCCAGATTTTGGCAACAAAGCAGGCTTTTGACATCTAAGCTCATCTGCAGTGACAGGAAAGCCCAATCCTGAATGGCTCATGGTATGAAATCATGTCCAGATTCAGTCATTTCATCAGCAAAAAAAGACAAAAAACAAACAAAAAACATGTATTTCAAATATTTTAGGTTCAAGTTCCCCTCAAAATTCCTGAGTTGTTTCAACCTAAAATTTTTCTAATGTAATGTATTTTTTAAATAATCTCAAGTAGGCATGTAATTATTACAAATAAATTTGCTCTTTTTCAAAGACCTTACATTTCCAAGATAAAAATAGAAACACATCCGCCAAACATGCACATTTACCATATAGATTGTGGAAAAGATTTTAAAAGTCATCTGATTATAATTCTTAGTGACCCTTATTCTAACCTCAGCTTTCCAAATATTTGATGCTAAATCTCTAAAACAGAGATCATTTGTAAAAATGCACAAGTAAACATTACTAAGTAGTTAACCATCATGGTAGGTAGCGTTTATGTTGTAGCATTGAAGGGGGACAAGAAAGAGCCTCTCTTCCCAAAACACGCCCACTATTAGTTCCCAAATCTCGCTGTTGAAGCAACCTTCTCGTAAAGTGAGCAATAAAAAGGCAAATCCAATAGGCCTATCAACTATCCATACCTAAGTGTAAACTGAATTCTCCTTCTTTCCAAATAAAGAATTCAAAGGTTACAGTGGGAAAAAACTTCCCGATGGAAAAAAAAAAAAGCTTGACTGAGAATCATTGGGCAGCTTGGGTGGCACAGGAATGCCAGAGGGATGCAGAGGACATAGTCGTCAGAGGACAGGAAAGACCACAGATACAGAGATCGGCAGGCTCTGCTCGTACAGGGACAGCAGAACAGACATTAGACGCCTGGGTCCCACTGAAGCTGTCAGAGCAGCCCTGGATGCCTGCCTTCCACCTTTTTAGAACCTAATTAAGAAATACATTTCTACCTTGTTTGAGTCATTGGCATCTTGTGTCATATATGCAACCAAACCTAATCATATGTGATAGACAAGAAGTTACTTCATTTAATCATCTCAGGAACTCTGAGGTATGTACATAGCATCATTACCTTTACAAATGAAGAAACTCAGGCACGGAGAAGTTATTTGTCCAAGGTAACATAGCTGGTAAGAGGGATTGCCCACCATGTAAGGATAATGGAAAAAAGTAGGAAAGGGATGGCTACATGGCTCTCAGAGTAAAGGCACAAGTAAGGGTCCCCAAACCAGTAGATTAATTCTCACTCAAAACGTGTCTGCTCTATTTCACATTTTGTCCATGGGAATGTGAGTTTGAATTATCTGAAGTTTTTGGAAAGTTCTACCATGTGTAAAATGGGATTCTGAACTGTACAGCCTCTACTAAAACACACACACACACACACACACACACCAGAATTTAGAGCAGGGAGGGCAGAGAAGCAGCAGCTTTAGGATGTTCTGGATAATTGACAGTTCCCTTTTAATTCAAGATTGAGCAGAAATGCTCTCTGCTTTCACTCTCCTTTCAAAAAGGTATCAACTAATTTTCCTGCTTTACTAAGCATAATGGAGATTTTACTTGGAACTTTTATTTGACAAATGATGATCTAGAAATTGTTCCACGTTATTAAAAAACACCAGATCAAAACAGTCAACTTGGCAATTCAAAGTCCCATGATCTCCGTCCATCTCAGCCTCCGATGAGCTCACAATTTTAGACATTGAAATTGACATCTGGCTCCCTGTTATCTCATTATTAAGAAAGATAGTAATTGCTTCGTAAGTTACATAAATATCTAACCATTATGCTGTGTACCTGAAACTAATATCATATTGAATGTCTTCTGTAACTGAAAAATTTTTTTAAAAGATGGTTGAACTAGATCACATTTTTTTTTTAAGTTAACGAATGTGTTATTGAAGTGTAACATACAGAGAAATGCAAAAATCCTAAGTGCACAACTCAAGGAATTATCACAAAGTGAATCCACTCACTCATATCAGCAGCCCCAGGTCAGGAAATAGACTAGAAGCCTCCTGTGTCCTATCACTAGATCTCATGTGTCCTAAGGCCTTTTCTAGTTCTAATTGTCCATGGTTTAAATATAATTATATCATGTATAAATGAAGAAAATGTAGAAGGCGTGTGTCCTGAAAGATTTTTTTTTCTTTGTAACTCTGTCTGATGTAGTTGTTTAATTGGCTCCATTACCCTGCCCCCAGCCCTCCTAAAACAGCCAAGTACAGTGAAAACACACCAGATTGATGGAGGCTCCTGAGCATGTAGGTGCTGCTTACATAGGACTTTGCTATAACACTACTTAACCGTGAGGCCTAAGAAAATTGGTGGGATTAGAGTTACAGCCCTAATAATTTGCCTTTACAGATTTAACCTGAAATAACAGGCTGAAAGGACAAATAAAATGAGCAGTTTCCTGGATAATTCTTGGATAAATGTAAGTATGGAATCCTGTAGAAAAAAAAAGTAACAAGTTGGTAGTATGGTTCTAAAGAGGCAGCGAAGGGAAATGGCTAGAGTTACTCTGGCCCTAATTAGGGGCTTGGCACAGTTCTGACTCCCGCGGTTTGCCGCCTCTGAGCAGTTCTGCTCCTTCTCTTGCAGTGTTAGGTGTCAGAGTGACAAATGTCTTTCTTCGTGGGCAATCTCCTTCAGGTGGAACTTTGCCAGGAATCCAGAAATAAGTGAAGAGAGGAAAAAATAACTCTTGGAGCCCAAAGAGAGACGGAGAATATGAATTTAGCTGTGTCCTTAATACATTCTCATTTATTCATCCACTCATTTAAGTGTCTCCTTTTTGGCAGCATTTGTCTAGGGGCTGTGGAACACAAAGATTTAGAAGCTGTAAAAGATATGGCTATTTCAGTCATCAAAGAAATGACAGTCTGTATCACTGATATTTCAGTGACTCTACAGAGAAGATAACTTAAATGATCCTTTTAAAGGACACAGATCTGACACATGAATATATATTTCTAGGATTAAGCCTGCATTCAAAGGCCATCCATGACTCAGGTCGTGATCTACTAA